>OX451217.1:82657946-82906019 GCA_949628195.1 Phasia obesa | reverse complement strand
ATAACTTTTCATTGAATCAATAAAAACAAAATAAAGAACAAATCAGATTAACCAACATTGTCTATTATTTTAAGTCCTTAAAACACACAGTATCTACTATCATTCATTTACTGATTATTGAAAATTATTTACCTCTCTTGCCACTGCTTTAAAAAAATGAGTTTACCCGGTAGTCGGCATCATTTTAGTTGAGTATTTTAAGATAAAGGGTTCTGAAGTCGGCAGCGAGTTTTATTTGAATGAAAATACCATAATAGAATAACATTTTCTGATTTAGTAATCAAATATTCTTCTACTCATTTAAGACATTTGGAAAATTTTAAATATAGACAACAAATGTGAATGATCCATGCACCAATGTTTTGAAGATGCCTTAAGAAATCTTTATCTGCAATAATAGAAGGCATCATTTCTATATTAAATACAAGCAAGGAATATGGTGTTCCACGTTCCACCATACAGAACAAATTACATGGCCGTGTTTCTGAAATTCCTAGGAAAATGGGCCAACACCGAAGAAAACCGTTCGGTAAAATGGTGCAAAGATCTTGCGAAGATCTAAAACATCGTGAAGAAAGAACAGTGAACCACAAGATGTACGTATGCCGCAGTGTATTTGACGTATGAAAGATGAGGTATCATTTGGTTATTTCTGCGAATAAGGGGCATGAGTCCCTAATTAGTGTGAAAGTTATATGAGTACATTTTTGTTTATTCACCTTATTTTCCATTTCTTCACCCATTTTTCCAAATTGAGTATGTGGTCTTGTAAATATTGTGACATTACTTGGGGGCTTTCAATACTATATACTTAAAAAAATTAGTCATCAGTAAATACCAATGTGTGGATTTGATTAGTGGTTGGCAAATCTAAAGCAAGAGCCTCCACGCAAACCCCTAAGGGTCTGTAAGCACATACACAATCTCAACCAGAATCTCACAAAGAGAACAAAACATGTAAAAATATTAAATCAGTAGCATACCAGCTTTCAACAATGAAGGTACATTTATATTATGTGTCACTTTGCTAAATATTTAGCAAACCAATGCATTTTTATTTTAACAACTTTTTTTGGTTGGGGGTCTCTGATCTAAAGTAACAAATATAGAATGGGTCCCAATATACTACCTTCGGGAACTCCGGCTTCAATGGGCTGAGGCGAGCTTAATAATCTCCTATACAAATTCCATCAGTTAAGAAATTTTTTAAATGATCGAGAAACGTCTATAAGTGCAGAGCAGTTTTTTTTTCTTCAAATGACCTTTTAACTACATTTACTAATCTGTAAGTCTATGCTCTATGTTTTTTTGAGGTAAGCATAATCTAAGACTAACAAATTATGATTACATTATATGGTAGTAGTTAATCCTTATTATTATTATAATAAACAGTTTATGGTTAAATCAAATAATTACATTATGATTAAAAAATATGAAATGGCATATCGTCGCGTTTATTCTTAAACCAAGAAATCGTTAAGCGCCAAGAAATCGTTTTTCAGAAAACGTAAAAAACATAATAACTTCTTTAATACGGATTTTAAAACAAGCTTTTTTTGCAAAACATGACTGTGCAAGTCTCTGAAGGGTATAGAAACTTAATAAAAAATGATACTTACAATTAACTGTAGCCAAATCTTTCGCATACGTGGTTTTGGCGCAAACAGCAAATTGTATATTAATATGTGTAAATTAACTTTTATTTTTATATTTATTAAAAAAAACTTTTTACCTTACCAAAAATGCTTCAATTGGTCTGAAACTTTCCGAATTTTGTGGTTGAGACTTCAACATTTCCAACTTGAAATATAAAAACCATTATATTTTGCATGCGAATGTCATTTGTATGGCGCTTACGAGGTTTTGAAAATGGATTTATTTATTTTTCATACAAACTTGTTAAGATGATGATGTAGTCTGGTGGCAACTGTTATTTTCTACCATAAAAACATAAAAAGTTTATTTCGAAAAAAAAAAATGACGCTAAAGTGGTTTAAGAATAAACGCGACGATATGGATATATTATAAGTAATAATTAAATATGTATATAAATCCCCAAAAAAATTGTTTTTAAATTTTATATTATTTTTTTAAGCACAAAACAGTAAAATCCGATGACTTAAACAAACAAATAATAGTTGTTTTTAGTCATTTTTTGGTTACGTACGAATAAATATTTTGTTTATTATTAATATATTATAGTTATAAATAATATATTATTTTGGAATATTAATAAAACTTTGGTTATGGTTTGAAGTTTAGCAAAAATGGTATAGTTAAAAACAACTATGTTATATTTTTTAGGTGTAGTAACCATTTACAGATGAAATCTTAGCCAAAATTTGTTCATCGCAGCCATATATGTTTTATTTTTTTTAATTCAAAAGATACCCAATTATAAATATCTATACAACTAAGTATAATTTTATACCTTGTTTCAATGCTTTATATGAATTTTTAATTAATATTTATTTATTTATTTATTTCAAAATCAGTACATAATATAATAAGCCTTATAGGCCAATAAGACTATATCTAAAATAAAAGAAAAATGGTCTCATCCCTTAGAGAATCTCAAATTTTAAAACTTTAAAAATTCCCAAAATCTCGTTCCAACTCGCACTGTTAAAACTTTCAAGTATGGACGTATGATTTTTATTTTGCCATCTTGCATTTCTTCCATGAAATTGCAGTTTTGATGCATAAACCGAAGATTTATTCCATTAAAAGAGCTATGTTAGCAGTTTAACAGAGCTCTGTTAAATGAGCAGGTTTGTGTCTAAGCTAAAAATTTTAAAATTTATCTTCACACACATAACTTCTAATCCATAGAAAATGTGCGGCATCAAGAGTACATAAGCTAATCTGTTCCTAACAAAACAGGGTAAATAAACATTATTAGAATAAATTCTCCGCAATATTCCCATGACTCCGGAATATATATGATTTACATGAACATCAAAGCTCAGTTTATTGTCAATGTATATACCCAAACATTTGAAGTTTTCAACAAATACAATAATCTGATCATCAACAAATATTCAATATTGAACTAGTATTGCCGAAAAGAATGGCTTTAGTCTTACTATAATTAATAAACAAAGAATTCATAGAAGACCAATGCGAAAAACGGTATTAGATTCTAACACATCAATATTGTCCCTATGAGTACTAAATAAAAGAAACACATCATCAGCAAATAAAAACGATCTACATACCCGTGTCTATGTACTTAAGAAAGTCATTTACATACATTATGAAAAGAAGGGGCCCTAAAACTGATATCTGGGGGACACCTGATAGAATCAACAAATTGATACTTTCCAGACAAGTACGAGTAAATCATCATGCAAGCAGTTCTAGAAAATCCAAACAACTCTCTTAACTTCGTAACCAGTAAATAATAACCAACAGTATTTAAAGCTTTAGCCAAGTCAAGTGAAACAAACGATGCCAAATAATCCCTATTTACGTCTTCACGTATAGCATCAGTTAGATTCAACAACAAGGAGGTAGTATTACGCCCACGACAGGAACAATATGGTACTTTATATTATTTATATATTTTAATCTCCTGCATATAAAACATGATAAAAATTGTAAATAACTTCAACTTTAACCCCCATATTTATAAAAAATAAAACTTTTGTATGAAAAATTAGTTCTAAAATAGATTTCAAAAATATTTTATTTTTTATAAATATGGGGGTAAGTAAATAGCTTTTATTTAAACTAAAAAATAATTTGATGACCTTAACGATTTTAGTATTCGGCACTTGATTTAGTCATCAAGTGCCGAATTTAGGAAAATGTATGCCGACTTTAGGCACAAGTGGTGCATTTTTAATAATACGTAAAATATTCAAATTTAATAAAAAGATATTAAAAAAACTGTTAATTGACTCTAAAACATAAGTAAAAAAAGTTGGTATTCCAATAGCATGTTTATATTCATAACGGCAACACTTTAAACACAAAAAAAATTTAACTGCCGACTACTGGCGCATTTACCCTATATTATAGAATTTGAGTTTAATATAAGAAAATACAATCGTTTCCAGAAGTCGGTACCCCCTGCCGACCATTGGAAAATAATGCAATTTTTCATAATGCCGGAACCTAGATAAATGAAAAAAAAATAATTTTTTATGTAAATTTACACTTTACAGGGAATATTTAATAATATTTTTATTATTTAAACCCGCCATGCCAAAAAAAATGTTTTAAATAACTGGTTTAATTACTTGTTTAAGTTAGCCTTAGAACTAAAAAATTACTTAGAGAACAGGCATTTTTACGCTTGTCGAGAGGATGTCACTCAATTAGGTCAAAAGCTTATCAAAATACTCATTTCAGTCAAATTTAACTCTTACACAGACAGAAATGAGTGTTTCTTTAATTAAACCTAAGTTATAATTTTGTATATAATCACAGCTATTCTTATTTATCGAGATTTTAAATAAAAATGCCGACTACTGACTGGTACATGCCGATCTTAGGGACGTTTACCCTATATTTGGCTTAAATCTAGCTTACGGACACATCATAAAAATTTAAAAAAGTAGCCTATTGTGCAGAAAATATTTAGGTAGCGAATGCGGTATTGGCTATACCATAGAGTAGAAAATCCTTGCGCCCAACCGAAGACCGGCTATGCAGAAAATCTTTAGTTAGCGAAGCCGGTGTTAGTTATACCATAGAGAAAAAAATCGTTGCGACCGACCCTCAAAAGCAAATTCTACTTTGGATGAAATAAGAAGTTTAGCTCTGGAAGAAAAAATTTATGAAGAATTAAGTAATTCAGAATAAAAATTTTGAAAAAAAAAAACTGTTTTTTTGTGCGCAAACGAAATTTTTTTATTTTTTTTTTCACTGATTTTAATTGAGCTTCATAGTACATTTAATTACCTTGCCAATGATACTTATATTGCCTCATTCCGTCATAAAATGGTCGAGATATATAATATCTTACATAGAAACTTTGGGGGTCCGTAACTCCGAAACTAAGGGTCGCCCCCAATTTTTTCATTAAACATTTTTTGCTTAAAATTAAATTTTACACACAATATGCTACTATTTTCAATTTTTATGATGTGTCCGTAAACTAGATTTGTTCCACAATAACAACAAAATTCCATAACAATTAAATGTACCATTTTGATTTGATTACTTACTTTGTAAATCCTTCTAAAAAAGATAGCTTCGACAGGTAAAGACATTTCCTTCTCTTATTTAAGGGAGTTCTCATATAGCGTTGGTACTGATCTCTCATAGATTTCCACACAATTTTACATGCAGTTTCTTTGTGAAAGTAAAATCTGTAGTTATTTTCAAATTATTTTAGTTTAACAAGAACATGTTACCTTGAGCTTTACAAAGTGTTGCTATATCTTTCCAAACCCTCCTTTTTAAAGTAATATTTTTATAACTTGGATCGTTTGTATCATATATAATTCTTCTTTGTTTAATAAGGTGTATTAATAGATTACGTTGTTCATTTGTTAAACTACTGGACATTTTTATGACTTTTATTTACAAAGTATATTTTTGACGCACAAACATATCACTTTGTTTACGACCACATTTGACGCTTCCGCTAATGGCAGTGTTGATAACGTACAGATTAAATTTTTCATTTATAAGTCGTCTTTCACAATAGACAGAAATAGGACAGACAGACGAGATTAGTTGGCAAGGGGTTGAAGAGGTAAAATTTGTGTATTTCATGACTATCGTACTGGACATTTTTTCGTTACTCTTTTCTGCTTTTCGTTTTTTTCTATGAGCCAACTTACACCAAGAAATTTTTCATGAAACTGGTTGTTGGCAAGAGGTATAGAGAAGCAAGCGGGGTAAACAAAATGGCATGGCTTGAATTTTGAGGGGACTTTTTTACACTTGCTTTGTGCAATTTTCGTTCGTTCAGAGTTGATTTCAAAAAATGAAATTGTTTGGATTAATTATGAATACATTTCGGTATGATTTTAATAATTTCTTGTAAAATTTCGTTATTTGCTTGTTTCATTTTTATTTATTTTGTATTTCAGTACGAGTGCATATATTTTTTTCAAATAACGCATAAACAATAAAAATTACGAATATGAAATCAAAAGAAAATGTCAAAAACAAATTCAAGCCGATTGCATGAAAAAATTCATAGTAAAATTGTGCCATGAAATTCGCTGCAACTTTCAAAGAGACCTGAAAAAATGCATGAAAAAATGGCATCGTATAAATTCGGTCTATGTTGCTGTTCATTATATTTCTCAAGTCGGCGTCTACTTGCTTAAAATTTCTCAACAAAGTCCATGTACCACAGATTTTCAAACACATACACATGTAAAGTAAATAAAACCAAAAGTAGAATATGCAAAAATCTGTCTGTCTTCCTTATGTCCAATTGTGAAAGCATCAAGACAGAGCAAAAGAGAATGCAAGAAATGTCTGCCCTTTCTCTGTCTATCGTAAGGGCAGTCTAAACCGATATCCACACGTGATCATCATAAACACCCGTCTACATTAGTCATTAAAATGTCTTAACATGTTCATGTCTAATGGAGACGGATGGAAACTTGTGACATAACGTCGGCAGAACAACTGTCAAATTTTTATCAATATCAATACATAGGGGAATACGATGCATTTTTATTATGATGAATCATTTTTCGCCGCGAGGTTACGATATGAAATTTACTTTAAATATATGTTTAAAATTAGTAAAAGAAATCAAAAATGTACTTTTTATGATTTTCACACAATATTAATTGCTTTTTATTTAAAAAATTGTCTTTTGCGCTTGTCCCCTTATTATGTAATAAAAAAAAATAAACGTCAATGTAAAAAATGCAATTAAAATTACGTTTTATATCATAATTAAAATAAGAGAAGAAAGAAATTATTTGGGCTTCGCAAGTAGATTCAAACAAATTCGTCTCAAAATAAAGTGGTTCGGTATCAAGATTTTATATATTTTTTTTTATTTATTTAATTTTCAATGTGCCACACACAAGACTTTAAGTCTCATATTACAGTATGGAACTCAGTACTAGTACATACAAAATTACATGACAAATATTGCGTGTAAACATGTTGGGGTGTGATTCATTAATGAAAGAACATGAATATTCGGCTTCGTGGAAACGTGCTATTATCCCTGTTCCTATTAGACATTAACATGTCTTAACAAAAGTCAAACTTTATATAAAAAATATATTTTTAATACTGTTTTTTTTTTATATGAAGTTTGACTTTTTTTAAGACATGTTAATGACTAATATAGACGGGGGTTTATGGATTTGCGTTGGAACAGCATGTCTGATTCACATAGCGCGTACACTTGGGATGAGATGTGGGACATTTATCTCAACAAACGTCAAATTTACTCCCAAAGATAATTTTGTTACATGTAGACCTAAATTGCAGTGCCATGAACAATTATGAAAGCGTTTTTATGAGAGAAATCATCAAAGCAATTTCATGAAATGGGCTGTCCAAAGCGAATTCCGAAAATGTAAAAATGTTCACAAAATAATCTGTCAGGCCACTAAAAATACTCTATAAGGGCAATAAAATTACGTTAAAGATCATTAGTGTTTAATTTTGACAGTTTGTATCCGGTAGCCTGATGTTGTCTATGTGTGTAAGGCATAAAGAACATTACTCAAATACTAAAAAAATACAAATACTAAAGAAATACAAATACTAAAAAATACTTTAAAGACAACAACGCAACCACTAAAAGATCACTACGTAAGATCAGTATACATACATAAAAAGAACACTAAAGTACGCTAAAAAAATTTATTGTAGTGTATGTGCTCATCAGCCAACGATCGTTGTGTACGGTATTTTGTTTGAGTACTTTGAACAGTACGCTAAGTTAGTGTAGTGTGTTTTGTTTAAACCAGTACGCTATGATATCATACTGTATTTCTTTCAACTCTGATTTCAACAAATCCATTGCATTATTCTGCAGGCGTTCTCTCATATATTATGTCAAAGTACCCCCGTCACCATTAGATATTAACATGTCTTAACAAAGACAAACTTCATAAAAAAAAAACATTATTTTTGTTAGTTTTTTTATATTAAGTTTGACTTTTGTCAAGACATGTAAATGACTAATGTAAACTGGGGTTAAAACCTATGTCAAGGCGAATTTATGCTTTGCATTCACATTAAATTGATAGCACAATAGGTATTGTTTAGTCCTGTTCCACACTTGCAATTATTGTTTTTAAAACATTTTTCTTAATTCTCTTTTGAAGTTGCATTCGTGTCCATACTTTATAAAGTCCCCTTTCATACCAGTCAAGTCTGACTCGTCAATTATTTTTATATTTTCTTTTAAACCTGCATTCGTTTTCACACATGAATACATTGTCTCATCAATTTGCACACATAACTATATTGTCTCATCAAATTGCAGCAAAGAAAAACGAAAAATTTACTGTACGGTCAAGTATTTACATCTTTTCATTCTCACTTGCCTCTTCGTACAAAAACTCAAGACTTGACGAGTCAAACTTGACTGGTATGAAAGGGGACAAATTGTGTTTCTGACTCCTGTATACTTTTATACAGTCATTCTCATGACGTAAAGCGCAAACAACAATAACAATAGAGAGTCGCAGCAGAGTTTCAAGTACGTGAATCATTTTACCGCAGCCATTTTTATTTCCTCTCCCAACAACAAATACATGTGTTGCAGAAACAAAAATTGCAAGTGTGGAATGGGACTTAGTGCAATAAAAGAAACTGGTAACAATGAATAAATGTAATTACAGACGAGGCTGCCAGATTTCACGATTTATCATTATTCACGCTTTTTAAAAATAAGCCTGGCAAATTTCCGATATTTTTTGTAAAAAGTGACGATTTTATATAATGCCAAAAAATACACTGCTTTAATACTCAAAGTTTTTAAAGAAGTTTTAATAAAACAATAATGATTTTGTAAAAAATAGTTATGACAGGGAAACCGTATTCAGTTACAAAGAAAATTACTTACTTACTTACATTTGGAAATTGCGTTCCTTATACAACCGCCTCTAATTGTCTTCTTTACTAAAAATATTAGGAAGGTATAACGTCAGACAGTCTAAAAATGATGTTATTTTAAATTGTAGTAATTAAAGTCTAAAAGATATATTATATCTTGTATATATATACATAGGGCCACCAAAGTAAAAAAGAAAGCATCTTTAATGGGTTGTTGTTGTAACAGCTCTGCTGCTGTCGAAAGTTCTTTTCTGGGAAAAAAACTTCCGGTTGATACATCTGTTGCTGAGTTGACAATCTTTGGCCGACTGTGACTCGGGTCGTGCCTGAGCGAAGATTCAATACTTTAATGGGTAGTGTTTTGCGCTTTTTAATATTATGTATACGATTTTTTAATATATTGTTTCTCGTTGACTTCTAGTGTTGATAATATTGATAACTCCAAATCATATTTTATCAGTAATTAATTGTAAATTTTAAAAAAGCGTAAATGTCTATATTTTCAGTGCACGTTAAATCTGTTAAGCTGTTTTTTTTAACAAAAATATAAACAAAAACTAATTATAAAAATACGTTTTTATTCATTCGTTTTTTTAAACGATTTTTAAAGCTGAAAAGACGACTTATTGACTTGGCAGCCCTGTTCCAGATGCCGGTGTAGACACATTAAAAGTTCGCCATTTTATGTATGTACTTGAAGTCGAATAAAAAATTTTGGATTTGGTTGAATAATAAAATTTTTTGATACTATAATTTAAAAAAGTTAAATATGTCGGATTATCGTTCTCAATCCCGTGATGGTAATCGTGATGGTGGTCGTGGTGGTGGTGGGAGAGGAGATTATAGTGACGATGACCCACCAATGTCTCGCTTATTCATTATCTGCAATAAAGCTCACACCGAAGAAGACTTCCGTGACGCCTTTTCACCATTCGGAGAAATTGAAGATATTTGGGTTGTAAAAGATAAACATACCGGCGAAAACAAAGGAATAGCTTATGTAAAATTTGCTAAGACATCAGATGCCGCTAAGGCCCAAGAGGAAATGAATGGTAAAACTATTGGAATATTAGATCGCACTTTAAAAGTTCTAGTAGCAGCAAAGTAAGTATAAAAATATGTATTTTATTTTATGAAATAATTACATATTATTTATTACATTTTATAGTCGAAATCAGGGTTCCAGTAAATCTGATAATGAACATGAAAAATATGTGCGTCTTTTCATAGTGTGCTCGAAAACAGCAACCGAAGAAGAATTACGCGAGGAGTTCAAACAGTGGGGCCCCATTGAAAATGTAACTTTGGTGAGAGATAAACAAACGGGTAATCCAAAAGGTTTCGGTTACGTGCGTTATCCGAAATTTTATTATGCAGCTGTAGCTTTTGAAAATTGTCCATCCAAATACAAAGCTGTTTTTGCTGAACCAAAAGGCTCAAATACACGCAATCAACGTGATCAATTTGGCGGACGTGATGATAATTCAATGATGAGTGGTCGTGGTGGAAATATAAGCGGCGGTTTTGGTGGTAATATGGGTGGTATGGGCATGAGTGGTTCAGGTGTCAGTGGTGGATTCAACAATGGTAATAGTTACAACAACGATTGGAGTAATAATTCTTTTAACAACGACATGTCGCAATTTTTACGCATGCAAAATGTTCAAGTTCCGCAGCCAACATGTTTGGAAGTTATTGTTAGCACATGTGTTAATCAAGACCAATTGTGGCGATTATTTGATATTATACCCGGGTTAGATTATTGTCAAATAACAAAAGAATGTAAGTAAAGAAATTCATATTGTTTAAAACATAATTTATATTTTTAAAACTAATTTACAAACCATAATGTAAGGGCGACGGATAACTAAAGTTACTTAAATTATTAAACTGAGTTCTAAATTGGGATATAGTTTAAAAATCAAAATGATAAAAAAGATATACAATTATTGGTTCTAAAATTAAAATTTATTTTATTCCTTGGAGTAACATAAGCCTTTAATATTAAAAAATAATGCAAAAATTTATATATTATATTGACTAAACTTTGTGATACCAAGATGTTGTAAGGTGTTTCATAGTTTAGATTTTCCAAGTCTCGCAACTAGGCATTATGTAAGAATTTGCGGAACTGTAAGTACAATTACGAGCAGATAAATAATTTTTAATTCGTTTAAAGAATAACTAAAAAAGGTTACAAATGAAACTGGAACGACTGTTACTTTGAAATATTGTAGCTTTAATAATATATAATAACAAGTTGCAAAAAATTTACATCAACTATACAAAAAACTGTTTTTTTGTGTTGTCATTTGACTATGTTTTAAATTTCATTCAATTCGATTTAGTCGTTTAGCCGTAATTGACGTACAAATAATTTTTATAATAGGTTCGGAAAAAGAAATCCATTATTTTTTCGGTAAATGGCTGTAGTAATCGATAATTCGTAAAGTATCAATCAAACAAATTTCAAATTTAATATTTAGTTTAGGTTAGATTAAGAAGGGTTGTGCCAGAAAAGGCACAGATTCCAGTCTGGGCCAAATTACCCGTGACCCTTCAAGCCTTTAAGTACAGCTTGGCTGTCGACGTACAGAGTGACTTTTTTCCCTTCTAAAACTTGTCCAGACACCAGCTCTGTGGCTTTCAAAACCGCCAACACCTCTGCCTGATGTCCAAAGCTCCTTGAGGTGTACTTCTCCTTGCACCTGTGATAGCAATCGAAACACATCTCTGGACCTTGGCAAGAGTTTTCCTATGAGAATCCTTTCTCCCTGCTTCCCACCACATAGAGCATCCATAGGAAACAATGGGACGTACAACCGACTTGTAAATGCAGCTTACATTTATATATTTATTTTATATCTATTTACATTCATATGGATATGCAGATACGGAAAAAAAAATAATTTATGTTTTTTAATACTCGAAATACTTATGTCTCATGTTTATATTGAGAAACTAAATGTTTTCAGGCGTTTTTGAAGCCCATTCCAAATTCTACCAGAGCTTACTAGAAAAGATCTTTCAAGCATAGTTTTATTAATTTTAGGTAATATTTTTACTGGATTACGTATTGATCTAGAAAAACGAATTTTGCACGAGAGAGAAAGTGGTTTTTGCACTTTAGTGATGCGATATAATGCTAGCAAAAGTCTAATGTTAATCATCTGCTGAAAAGAGCAGCCCATGAACTAAACTGAGTAATTAGATGCCAACTCAAAAATCCTAAGACGGAAAATATACCTTAACATACGATTGTATATTAGCTGTATGTGCCTAATGTTTAATCTTATACTACAGCTAAAAACTTCAAGGCAATAAATAATGTGCGACATGAGTGCGATAAAAAACAATTGAAATTGTATAGCGAAAGCAAAGCGCTTCCAACTCAAGCCCCAACTGCTGATGTGTGCTTTTTAAAATTGAGGTCCTTGTAAATTATTACCCCTAAACAGTGTACATAGTCAACAAACTGAATACGTACAATATTAAATTTTATGTTCAAAATATCGTCAGAATTTCTAACAGACCCAAATACAAGAGCATTTGTTTTATTAGGGTTTAATATGAGATTGATCTGAACAGCCCAGAGAGAAACCTGTGAAAAAACATAATTTATATATGCCTCATGACAATCGATATTTAGCCTCACTTGCTAGTTTTAACTCAACACCATTGACCTTAGGTTGTCTGAAACCTACCACCTTCTATCTCCTGGTGAAAAGAACTAACTCAGTTTTTTCCCCGTTAACCCCCAATCCCTTGCTCGAGGCTCAGGATGCAAGTTCTCCAAGTGCAGCTTGCATGACTTCACTGATGGTGGAGATAAATTTCCCATTTACCAGTATCACCTAGTCGTCTGAGTAGACCACTATTTTCGTTCCCTGTTCATCAAATTGTAGCAACCATAGTAGTGGTGATAAAACCCCACCCTGAGGTGTTCACCTAGTAACTAGCTTTCTTAAAAAGCCTCCTCCCAGATCCAAGTTGATAATTCTGCTGCTAAGCATATGAATAATCCACTCCGCTATGAAGTCCTGGATGTTAAGATGTTCTAGTGTTTCCCTAATAGGGTCCAGTTTGACATTATTGAAGGCTCCCTTAGTATCCAAGAACGGCGTTAACGTATATTCCCTATCCTGCAAACCACGCTCTATATACTCAACCACATTATAAGGCGCACTCTTAACTGATTTACCCTTTGGTTTCTAGTGGCTTGCATTACCGGCCTTGGGTATAAAAATTACTCGAACTTCTCCATCATTTAGGTATTACACCTCTAGCTAAACACGTCCTAAAGATGTCCCTAAACAGCATCAATATATGTGCTGGGACGTTCTGCATCATGGATGGAAAAATACCATCCGGCCCAGCAGATTTATATGGCTCGAAAGTATTAATCGCCCACGCCACCTTGTCCACAGTCACTAAATCTCTGATAGCTCGCTGACCGAGTCAGTGGATTCGCAGTACTTTGACCGGCAGTCCCTTTTAGCCCTCTTTAGAGATCCCTTGTACTTATTGAAAGCTATCCTATGGCTGTCCCAATCCTCAATCCTACTTGTGAGTTTTGCCCTATTGAAAAGTCTTCTGACCGTCGACCTTTGATCCTTTAGATCTTTGGTCCACCAGGAAGGCTGTTTCCTTTTACCCGGGAAAGACAGTTTGTCCACAGAATCATCTTCCGTCTCTATCCGAGAATTAGTTTTATTATTATTGAATTTGTCTATTTTGGCCTGTACCCTGGCGCCGGAGGGGCGCTGTTAAAGACTAGTTTGTATA
This sequence comes from Phasia obesa, assembly GCA_949628195.1. Classification (NCBI taxonomy): domain Eukaryota; kingdom Metazoa; phylum Arthropoda; class Insecta; order Diptera; family Tachinidae; genus Phasia; species Phasia obesa. The sequence goes on along the minus strand of OX451217.1, from coordinate 82,892,234 downwards.
TTAGCACTAAACTAGCCACCCAGGCACTGCTTTCAACCACCTTGACCTTAAAAAGTTCTTCAAAAGTACACACAACAAGTATATGCCGAAAACTGTTCGAATTTGCTACTGCTTAAAAAGAGCCAAGACAGTCGCAGAGGAAACCACGTAGAGGCCATTCCTATTGCGGAATGGGAAATACAGCTGATCTAAGGCTTAAGTTTAGCAAATAAATCTCCAACGAAGATAGTATTTACTAAACATATCCAAAATATGTGCTATATATCTTCGAATCGGCCATGTGTGAATTACTAAGGATAATTTATATACAAATTCACGTTGCCATATACGCCCTTTTGCAAATGTTCGTTGTCATTTTATTCTCTTAATTTTGTTTAATTAATTTAATTGTGAGTTACAGGGAGTTAAAAATGGAAGTCAACGAAGAGATAATTCGGTACATTTTACAGTTTCTCTTTGATAATGGCGATAATGCAAGCTATAATATTTTGGTATTTGACACATTTCTATCCCCAATCACCATACGTTTAAGAAATGGGTCGTTTGGCCAAGTGTTCGCAGGCGGAAATTCGATCCATCATCTTATTGGAATATTTTGGCTGGTGGTACTTGTAAATAAAACAATGTATCTTACTTTTTTCCCGACGTTTCGTCAATTATTTGTTGACTTTATCAATGGATATTTAAGTTATCAAAAACATTATAAATTGCTTAAATAGTTATCAAAATATGGCTTAAATATTTGTAAAAATTACAGTAAAATTTTTCCTGTTTTTAAATTTCAAGGTTTAAATTGAAAAATAACATTAATTAAAAACGAAAAACAACAACTTAAATTAATATCAGAGCTTATTTAAATGTATTGCCACTCTGTAGTTCGCGTTAATATATTCCGTGCCTTCTTTTAAATTCATCTCATAATCTCTCTTTCGTTGTATTCTCAAGCTTTCTATAGTGATCCTCTTCTTTTCAATGTTTTCTTTGTCTAAGATTTTAACTACTTCAAAATTAGCTGTTTGTTTATGTTTTTCTATATAATTTCTGTGTTCTTTCATTCTTGTTTGTAAACTGCGTTTTGTCATAAAACTGAGATTATTAAATTTATTTCGTTGTTTAATATTTAGCCATTTAAGTGTATCAAGCTTAGCTTGTACCGATGTATATCTATTGCATTTTAAGATAGGCCGCACTGATTTATTCTGTAACTCTTGTAGTCTTTCCAATTATGATTCGTTGCAGCATGTATATATTATTGTTGATCCGAATTCAAAGTGGGGTTTTATTGTCGTATTGTAAATATTTATTGCAGTCATTTTAGAAACTTAATTTCTAATTCTCTTGAAAAACAGAATCTGTACCCATTTTTTTACATATACATATATTCTTTGTGTTCTTTTTCTATAACTGAATTTTGTTGGTTTTTGGCTTAAGGTCCTGGTGTAAATAAATAAGTTTTTATAAAAAAATTATTTTATTATCCGATATATCGGCCAACTTTGTTGGTCATCTTCAGGGATATTTTCTAAAAACAACAATTAACAGATAATAACATATATTTACAATAAAACAACAAATTACAATATATATTTACTTATTAAAGTTTTGTAGTGTGCGTTACCTGTTTTTCTTCAAAATCCTTGTCACTAACTATTTAATGTTTTATTTGGTCAGTTCTATGTTTGTTTATTGTGTGTCGATATATGTGTGCACAATTGTCTGTGTCTGTTTTATAGTTGATTATTTTCCCTATTGGGATATTGACTATATGGAGCATCTCTTGTATATACCTCTTCGAATAATTTTTCTCTTTCAATTCTTTCAGTCAATTGCCCTTCATGCAGCACACGGTAGCTTGACCCGTCGTACATGGTTTTAATAATGTTAACTATTTTGGAAAGAAAGTGTTGACCAAATTAATTCGCGCCTCAATGCATCAAAAGCTTTGACGAAATCGAGAAACGATAAATAAAGTGGTGAATTATATTCAGCTGACTCCTCTCTAACGATTCTTACAGTATAAATATGAATACCATCATTGCCATTTGACTTGCCGTCTTTCATAGATTTAATTGCAGCTGCTATCTCCGACAGATTCACCTTACTCGATCTAATTTCGATTATATCTGGGTTCTCGTCGTGTATAGTGTTAAGAGTTTTTTGGAAGTAGGTTTTCCACATAGTAAGTTGATTCTCTTTGCATGTCTATAACTTCCCATTTTCATCTATTAGCGGTGTTGAATGCGTTTCTTTAAAGCAGCATAGTTTTCGAATAATTTTGTACACACTCCTTATATCCCCTTTGTCTGCAGCGGTTTGAGCATTTCATCATAGAAAGCTTGTTTATGCTTTTTGACTTGCGTTTTAATCAAATTAGTTGTTAGCCTTTTATATTCTGAGGCGAGCAAATTATATGTTTATCACATATTGTAGAAAAAAACACTTTGGTGAAATTTTTCTTTGTTACAATAAATGTTGTTTATTTAAAATGAATCTTAAGACTAAACATTTTTTTAAACTTAAAGCTAAAGTGTGGAATGGAAATATAAATGTAACTTAAAACTTCTATCTTTCCCTACACTTAACCAGCAGTTAATATTAGTTTAACCATTTTTTGGTTTTCGGACGTAACTAGCACTGTACTTTTTTCTACTACAACAACCTATTTGACTTAGTTTAACTTTTCTTCGTTTTACTATTAGGCTAAGAGATGTATGTGTTAGCCATTCTCTACGCTGTTGGTGATCTTTTTCTATTGTATGATCGCAGATTTGTTTAATCTTATTTTTCAACTTCGCCCATTTTTCAGTTGTGCTCGGCGCTAGGTTTGCATCCTCCATGGAAATATTTCTAATTTTGTTAGCAACAATTGATTTGATAGAGTCGGTCTTTAATTTAGATATGTCGTATCTGAAAATTTGTTTATCGTGTTTCTTCCTTTTTGGGAAAAGTTTAATTCGAATCTGCGCTTATTACGCACATCACATACACTATTGAAATGTTTTCTTGTCACACAGATATGGTCGATTTGAGTTTCTGCATTTTTTGCTGCCGATACCCAAGTAACTTTGTGATTTAATTTATGTGGAAATACTTTGCCACCATTTTCGGAACGAGTACCTAACGCATGCCTACCCATCACAAAATTCTTATTATCTGAGCTAATTGAGCGTTGAAATCGCCTATTAGCACGATAATATCATTATTCGGCACCAAAATTAAGGTTTGTAAATTCACTATCGTCCGTATGTGGGTAACATTGCGCACAATAGTAATATTATGGTCCTTCCCATTTAGTCTAGCAGTTATAATTCTTTCTGAGATAGCCTTACGTATTAAGAGCGAAGTTGCAATTTTCCTTCTGTTTATTCGAAATTAATAATTTTCTTCTTTATAGTTTAATGTGCATCATAGAAACGGGAAAATTTGTATTTTTTTAATCACCTTTAAAATACTGTTGCGTTAAACTTTAATGTTGTTGATATTTTTGCAATCTTAAAAACCCCATTTTAGAGTGTATGCACATACAGTTGATTCAAAAACTGAGTGCTCATTTTTAGTTGAATTAATCAAGTCTCTGGTTTTAAACCAGCTATAATTCATATGCAAAAATTAATGTCAAATTTAAGTTTTCTTTTATTTGAACTTTAAAATATAAATAAATATAAATAAACAAATTGCATGATTTTACTAAGTAAAACAAAAATAAATAAATAACTTCATAAAATGTTGCAAAAAGTGAGTGCTCCCTAGTAGTTTTTTTCTTAAAAAATCACTGCGAACACAAACTTAAATACTTGCTATGTGATCTCTTGTTCCTAATTATGACTTTAGTCTTCTTGGAATAGAATTAACCATATTTTGGGCAACTTCGTGCGGAATTTTAGACCATTATTAGTGTAGGGCATTAATAACTCGGTTTGTTTATTAATATATTAACAAAAGTGTAATAAAGATTTTTAAAACCTAAAACTCGTGCGAGAATTGATATGTTTTAATATTTTTTTTACAACAGATGGGCCACGTACAAATGAAGCAATTGTGGTGTATGATAATCCGGAGGCTGCGATTTATGCTAAGTATGTTGTTAAAAATTCAGTTTTAAATAATAACTTTTTATATCATTAAACAAAACTTAGGGACAAATTACATGGCCTTGAGTATCCAGTGGGCGAACGCATAATTGTTAAAGTATCTGGAATGAGTTCTTCAAGAATTGATACATCATTTATCGATAGTAGGTTTAAAACATTTATATGAATTATGAATGAAATAACTTGAATTTAAATAATCTATCTAAAATGCATATATTCTTATTTGTTCGTTCTGGCTTCCGAATTTACAAGCACAAATGCGAAAACGACCGCGAGTAGGTTGGTAGCAAAACTAATTCCTTCAAAGTATAATAAAAGTACAAAATTATTTTTTGTTAAATTTTATCTGATGGAATTTTACTTTATTTTAACAATTAAATGAGGAAAGATTTTTTAACAGCACTGAATTTATGTCTCTCTTATGTATGAAACACAAGATCCAAGCATTTTATATTCTTAAATGTTACCGCGAACTTTACATGCAATCAGATATTTATTTGTGTTTAGAATTTGCCGAACAATAGTTCGAATACATTAAAAACTATGATTAACGTTTCGGAAGCCAGAACACATACGATTGATTCATTTATTTTATTTTTCTCCTTTACTTGTTTCTTCTGTTGAATTTTTTACAACAATTTATTTTAGAACGCACCAGAAAGGATTCTATTTGTAACGTGCCGTTGCCACCATCGCAACCAATGGCATCAAGTGATGCCCCGGTAGCACAGCGCTTGTTTATAGTTCTAGCATCGGTAATATATTTAAACATTTTTTTTTTTTTGTTTTTTTATTTTACAATTTACAAATGTGCATTTTAGAATTTACCTATCTCTATATTAAAAAATGTTTTCTCATGCTGGAAAGGATTAATCGATGTGTATTTGTTGCCTAACAAAAATTGTGGTTATGTCAAATATGCTGATAGAGAATCGGCGCAAAAAGCAATACAAATTTTAAATGGTGCCGAAATTTGTGGCGCTAAGTTGAAGGTTCGTGAGATAACTTACTAAAACAAGATGAATAGATTTAATATTTTCTATTTAGGTAATGGAAGCTGAGGAAAGAGGAAATGGCGGTGGAAATGATGGCGATAATGGCAGTCGCAAGCGCATGAGGCGAAACTAAACGTACGTAAGTCCCTTTTTATTTAAGAAGCCTGTTTAATACTTTTCTTAAAGTATTTTTAAAATTTAAAAACCTTTAGTTTTATTTTAAAAATGGAGGTAAGTAAATTGTAGTTAAATAAAATTTAGATGTTAATTTCTTCTTGTTTTTGCCAAGAAAAAAAATGTTCTTATAAATTCATAGACATGGACTTTTCGCTAGCCTAAATAACTCACGAAAGTCTTCATTAAGTTGTTGTTTCTTTAAAATATGACCATTTATTGTTGCGACATAATGCAATATAATTTTTATTTTCTATTTTCACAGACATCAAATAAATAAACAAATGTACTAAACAAAACTGAATGAAAAATATAAAATTTACTTGAATGATAAACTGACAGCTACGTTACTTGAATTACCCACAACCACTGGAAACAAGAAAACAAAACGGATTAAAGAGCAAAGGGACTTGTAAGTGAAACCTGGACCTATTTCTACTACTAAAACAACTACAAACATAATTCCCTACAAGAACGGACTTCTACCTACTAATATTACGCATAACTGCTACTCATAAATGTATGATACAATCAGATTAAAGTTTCAAACAAATAACAAATTATGACCTATACAACCAAGATTATTGAAAAATGGGTGAATGTTACAATTACGCAAACTTAATAAAGAAAAAAAAAAAAAAAAAACGATGACGATGTGATGAAAACGAGAACTATAAAACGTTAACTTTTACAACTTGTACATTACTCCCTACCCAAAAACCAACCCACACACCTACAACTCTTGATGATTAGTAGTAACAACACAAGCAGAGACGTGTTAGTCATTTTTTTTATAAAAATACATACAAAAAAAGAAAAGAAACAATTCCATTTGTTATGTGTACGCATTTACTGTATATGTATAGTTTTTGACAAATATACATTTCCCACAAATTTTGTTCACATACTACTTGCATATATTTAATTTAGCTTTTTTTAAATCCTTTATTTAAACAAACAACTGCATTCTTATTGATAATTAAAATGAACACTTATCAATTTTACATTTATTTTGATTTAGTTTAATAATAGTTTGATCAACCAATTCAATTATAAAAAAGCAACAAAACAATTGTGAAAATTGTTGTTTGTATTAATATTCTATGAAATAAAATTTTTTTAAATTATAAATTGCATTTTTATTGTTAATTGAAGTAAAGTTTTTTTTAACAAATCGATAAATGGCATGTTCGCAAATTTTCCAGGGTATCCCACACGAAGGATTAAAAATTAACTCCGGTAAAGTTGGGAATTGAAAAATGCCTACTTCTTAATATAAACGCTTGAAATGACTAACGGTTGTACAATATTTAAAAACTATCTTGTATATTAGCTTCTTTAATGAAATTAACTAGCTGATAATATACATATACCAATATCATGGGAGTTAAATAAATCGAAAAGGTTTGTGAAGGTGCGAAATAAATGGTGTTTAATTCTTACATTTTTGTAATAATAATTTCACATGTCTTTTCAGTTTGAAGATATCTTTATTAATGTCTTTCAGTTCTAAAAATATGTCACTTAACGACTAATTCTACGTCTTAAACAATCGTTTTAAAATATAAAAATAAGAAGGAAAGAGATATACATATATTTACATAGAATTTACAAAAGAATGCATCAGTTTTTCAGAGGGATATTTAACGACTTGTTCTTTTTACTACGTCTTAAGCGGTATTTAGACGGTAAAACGCGGGCTGTGAGCACTGCTGGATGGCATGCCATCAAACTCGTGTAAACTACCAAAATTCGTGTTTGACAGCCACGCTAGATGAAAATCAAACATTTTTGATATTTTGTGTTTACCATCAGGCCATCAAACTAGCCTAAAAGCACGTTTGTCAAACACAGTGTAAATTTCATTTGTTATTTTGTAAGCGAGCAGTAAAGATGTCTTGGCTAGAGCGCACGTTTTTAGAAGAATTTTTTGATTTTTGCATGTGTTGGTTTTTATGTATGATAAGGCAAGTAAAGGGTTTTTGTGATGATAATAAATGTAAAGGGTTTTATTAGAGTTTATTTATGAAATATTTCATTTATGTATATAATTATGTATGTATATGCAAAAATTTATTGCCAAGATTCAAATTAAAAAACGACGGGTAGGCGAATAAGCAAAAATATTATTTAATTGATATTTTTCAATTATTATAAAGGAAAAGCCCTTAATTAATCGTTTAATAGACAGTTTGCCAAACACAGTGTAAATTTCATTTGTATTTTTGGAAGCGAACAGTAAAGATGTTTCGGCTAGAGCCCACCTTTTTAAGAGAATTTATTGAAGTGTATGAAAGACACTTAAAGGAAAAGGCTTACGAAATGCTTTTTTGTCCAAATTCGTTTCTTTCTTTTTTTTCTGATTGTCGCCTTGCAATAATTCATCAATTACCAAGCAGCAACTATTTAACGCGCCATCTTTAATAAGAACCTCACTGCTCAGTGTCTTGTATAATGATGCTTGACAAACTTCTAAACTCTCTCTTTTATGGGGACACCATTCAAGCTTCTGTCTATAACGGTTTCAAAGATAGGGTCACATGGATCAAATAACATCTATTGGGACACCCTTTAATTTACAATTTTAAATTAAAGACCGATGCCATATTCTGTAATTCTCGTAGCTAAATCTATCGCTAAAATTGTAAGAATACTCGTAATTTGTTGGTGCATTTTTAGAATTTTAGTGATAGATTTAGCTACGAGAATTACAGAATATGGCACCTGTTGTTATAGAGGACTTGGCCACAAAGATTATTTGTAAATTTCCACTATCTGTCTATAACGGTTCAAAAGTTTGTCCATATATATCAAATGACATGAACTATTGGGACACCCTTTACATTATAATTATAAATATTTATACTTGTTATTATACCAGAGAAAGTAGTGGACATTCATTCATATAGGGCCATATAGATCAAATGACATAATTTATGGGGACACCCTTTAATTTCTAAATTCAAATTGTATACTTGCTATAGTGGACTTTGCTATACGGGTTCCTTGTAAATTTCAGCTGTCTGTCTATAACAGTTTAAAAGCTTGGCCACATACATAGAATTACATTAACTATTGGCACACCCTTTTATTTTCAAATTCTGTGTAAAACTGTTTAAAAGTATGGCCATATACATCAAATTAAATGAACTGTTTATACATTTTATTATAACGGTCATAGTAACCGACATTCTGTCAAATTTTCAAGGTTTCGTCTATAACGGTTCAAAAGATAGGCCCATATATGTCAAATTACGTCTCCTATGGGGACACCCTTTAAATTTTAAATTTATTTTTTTATTAATTTCTGCTGTTGGGAGCTATAGCACCTCGCGATTTTTTTAAATCGGTTTAGAAATGACAGTTCTGCGGTTACATACATAAAAAGCAACATTCAGACGAACTGATAACCTCCTTCTTTTTTGAAGTCGGTTAAAAATGGGTAGATATGATATTGACTGAAACATATTTAATGTATTTAGAATTGTCCTTTTATTTCTATAAAACACTTTTTGCAGATCCAAATGTATACAAATTTGATAATTTTCAATATATTTGTATCCGAGGCATTTGGATTTGTGGCACCTCCTACCCACCCTACTACAATCTTGTTCAAACTTTACAATTGACTTAACAATAGCAAATGGCAAGTTTTTATCACTATTACAAATTCAAATTTAAAAAAATATTTTTTTCGTTCCACCCTAATGTACATACATACATATGTATGTATGCATATTTATCGCACTGCCAAAAGAAAAATCTACCACATGAAGACTTACCTAAAAAAAAAAATATGTACTTGTAAGTAAAAGTATGGCCAATCTTTCTCCAAAATGCACGTTTTCTTTAGACAAGCCTTTGTCAAATTTACATACTGTCACTATATGTGATCGCGACTAATAAAAGGGACCTAAGGGTCGATCGGTCCATTTGTTTTTTTTTTTTAATCGATGTAAAATTCACTCGAAAATCGAGTGGAAGTGGTTTCAGACCTTATTGAAGCCAAAGTGAAGCTACGTTCACTTATGTTAATACCAGTTTTTACATTTGTAAAATAACGTAAAACTTTAAACTGCTCTCCTGTAAAATTCACTTTTTTACCCTTAGGTACCTTTTATTAGTCGCGGTCACAGAGTACATAACATTAAGAGTTTTCTGTTATATATATAAGTACATGCCCACAGTTCCAATCTAGTCTGTGTTTCGCGAAACTATAAACACTAATATGGAATTTACTTGTTACTTATAGTCTTCTAGGTCCAAGATAATTTTTTTACTTTGTGTGGGAGGTACCAAGCCCACTATTCTAATCCAGTCTATGAGTAACAGTTAGGGTCTTCGTCTATTTCTGTTCTCTAGGTGCACGATAAAAATGTTTTTGATTGGGAGGTAACACGCCCACTATTAATATGAGAGTTACTTGAGCAAAATTATGGTTCTCTTACACGATAATTATTTTTCACTTAATTTGGGATATACCACGTCCACCATTTCAATTCTTCCAGTTTTTTGCTGCAATATGCAAATTAAGATAAATATTCTACCGACAACAGTTCCTAAGTAACAAGATGAAAAATATTTATTTTGTATGGGAACTTCCAATGACCCTAATTTTCATTGAAAAAGCATCTTAAGTATTGAGCCCCATTTATGGTAATGGTAAGTCATTGAATTTCACTCCTCAATTTACGATTCCGGTGCGTCAGTACCGTGACTTATTTAAGTTACTAGAACCGCGTTTTATAGCAGCTGGCGACTACAACATACTCCAAAAAGTGGAGTTTTATTTGACGCAATTGCAAAAATGGTATGATGTTATAAAGAGTAGACAATCAACCTTTTGGCTTGATTAAGAGAAATTATTAAAGTGAAAGCGTCACTAGAATTATTTTCATTCACCTACTATCGTTTCAATATATAACCCTCCAGAAATCGTAGGCAGCGTACTGTGTTTTTAGGGACAGCAAACACTTATATTGATTAAAATGTAGAAAATAACTTAGCCGTAAAGTAGCTTTGGGTGGAGGAACACGTGCGCGCGTCATTGTCGTTATCGTTTAAAGTTAATCAGGCCGTCCTTGTTCATCAGCCTTCAAGTGGCTTGCGTCTCCCGCTCGCACTGGCTGGTTGGCCTCCTTGAATGGCTGTGCTGTGGTACAGTTATTGGTGGTTGCATTAATCACCCACGTGCAATCGTTTTGATTATCGGGTATAACCTCAATTATTTGCAAAAGAATTAAATATAATAGAAATTAAAAAACCACATGAAAAATTTACAAATAAATAAAGGAAAAATCTATATTTGACGAAAGAAAAAACAAAAAAAAAGATTTCCAACAAAGGAATAAATAATTAAAGCATTGTTTTTAACTTGACCGTCGTTTCTGGACATGGCCAAAAGTTGCAACTAAAAACCAAGTGTTTACGGCAGCTTTTTTCCATTTGGCATCATTGTTGCTGTATGAGCAACAATCCAGACGAAGAAGAAGAAAATAACTTAGTAGCCATATTGCTAAGAACAACAAATGACGTAGAACTATGTCAACATGCAACAATAACCCGACAGCAAAGAAGATGTTTTAAACCGAAAAAGAAGAGTTCGAAGAGAGTGGCAATAAGTATAAATTAATTTTCTCCAGAATGGACGTTATTTTTATTACTATGATACCAAGGCAGGGAAAGATCACACGAAGATTGAAACGTATAGACCAGAGACTGACAAAAAGTACTTATAAAATAAATGTAGTCAAGTATTTACACATATTTTTGGGTATTAGTTATACCTATACTTATAAGTATAGGTTATATATAACATATATATAACACAGAAAATACCTACACATACATATTTGCAGTGAAATAAGTATGGGTGTACTTTATAACAAACATTATTTATACACTACGAACTTAAAAATGTATACGTAATGCATGTATGAGTACAACTGGTTGTAGGTAGATTATGTGATGGTTATCTGTTATACCCATACTTATAATTATCTAATACTTACAAGTATGAAAAAGTAGTTATATATAATATAATACTTATAAGTAAAACAACTACTTTTAGGAATTGTGTGTATAAAAAGGTGGATGATGTTTGGCAATATTTTGTTTATAACCGAACATTGGTTAAGTATGGAAAACTAAAATAATTGTTATATTAGGATGAAGGAATGAACGTATTTTTAAATTGTAAAATAATTAATACATATAGTTACATGTATTTATAAAATACTCTAAGTATACTTAGAGTATTTACATACTTGTACTTATTCCTACTCTGTATTCACAAGTATGGGTATAGCCAATACTTTATCCAGCTTTTACTCATACTTAGTTGTATTGCGAAAAATAATGAACAAGTATGCGAACACTTATTCTCTGCCTATACTTGTAGTTATTTAAGTTGAAGTTGCATCTGGCAACATTGCCTTGAGTTGTTAACAACGTGTTATTTTTTGCTCGTGTGTGATTTTTCTTTAAAATTTAATTTTTCATTTAAATCGCTTCCAATATGGCTAGCCAGAAGCGAGAATACTTTGGGAATAGTCCCAAATTTAAGACGATAAGGATTGATCCTGGCCCTAGTAACAGGTTTCATTTGCTAGCAAATGAAGAAGAAGAAGAGGCAAGAGCCGTCAAAGAAAGGGTTCCACCAATAGTGGTAGACTCGTGTCACAGTTTCTCAAAAGTTTGGGAAATACTTGGTGAGGAGTACTTCTTCAAGAGAATGACAGTTGGAACTAAGGTTACATGCAATACAATGGTCCTGTATGAAGCTGCGTTAAAAAAGCTGAGTGAACTGAAGTACAGTTTTTATACACACGAAGTTAAAGACGTAAAGCACTTTAAGTTAGTGTTATTTGGTTTGCCAAGAACAGACGCAAAACTTTTAAAGGAGGAATTGATTAAAATGCACAACATAAACCCAGTAAGTGTCAAAGAAATCGTAACCAAAAGGACTACAGCTGATGACGCTATATACTTGATTGAGTTTAACAAACAAGAAGTGTCAAAAAATGATATTATGAAAATAAAGTACTTTTGCAATATTGCTGTTTACTGGAGAAGACCTCTTAAAGGGAATAAAGGGCCTACGCAATGTACGAAGTGCTCTATGTACGGACATGGAGCTAAAAACTGCAATAGAGTTATCGTCTGCGCAGTTTGTGCTGGCAATCACGACCATACTGAGTGTGTATTGGCCAAAAACACTCAAGGGAGTAATGTCGTTTATAAATGCCACAACTGTAGCCAAAAGAACTTAAGAAACTCGAATCACAGGTCCGACGATCCTAAATGCCCTTGCCGTAAAGATTATTTAGAAATGCGCCTACGATTAACTTCTAAGTCTAGACCTAATTTCAACAAGTCGAGAATTAATCATGTGTATGATGAGACTGAGTTCCCACACCTGTCAAGTCAGAGTCAACCAACTGATTCACGAGAGCACACCTTCCAAAGGAAAAGTTTGTACTCTGAGGTTTCGAAAAACAGACCCCGCGACAGCAACAACGATGATGACTTATCTAACGAGAGACTGTTAGAAATCTTCTTTAGTGCTGTGGATGCACTAGAAAAATGTCGAAATAAATTTGACAAATTAAGAGTGCTTGGCATGATGCTCAAGCATGCTATATAAAATCATGGGTAGTCAAAATGTATACGTTATGCACTGGAATGCTCAAGGCATAACAACTGAGTCAGCAGCTGCACAGCTCGAAAAAGTTCTCCATGAGAAAAATATTGATATTTTACTTCTTAACGAAACGTTCCTGAAGCCGTATCATAGGTTAAAATTTGGAGGCTACAAAATATACAGAGAAGACCGTCAAACACATGGTGGGGGTGTGCTTATAGCGGTTAAAAATTACATAGATCATAAGTTGTTACCAAAGATTAAAACAATAACCATAGAAAATATCTCTGTGGAAGTTAAAATAAGTGGACGTCCCGTAAGTTTTATCTCTGCTTATAATCCTGTTTACACTTCTAATTTTAAAACTGACTTAGAACTTCTTACCAATTCGTTTAGTGACTATTTTATTTTTGGTGATTTGAATGCACAACATGTGAGTTGGAATTGTATTTCAAACAATTCAGCTGGCAAAGAACTGTACAGACATCACTTAAGTTCAAGTTATTATGTATATCATCAGGATACACATACTAGATTCGGCCAAAATATAATTCCAGTCCAACCATCCACGGTTGATATTTTACTTACTAACTCTAACATTTCATTTTCGCAGTTACAGTCACATCCAAATATTTTACAGTCTGATCACACCCCAATATCTTGTTACATTTTTGGAACACCACAAAATCACTTTGTTACAGTTCCGTTGTATAATCAGGCTGATTGGCCAGCAATTAAATACTGGGTCGAGAATGAAATTAAGAATCATAATATCGGACAAATAGAGCTTAACAATATAAACCTAGATTCGTCATTAAATAAATTAGTTAGTATAGTTAAAGAAGCCTTTTCCAAGATTCCAATTGGCCAGAAAAATCCTTGGCAGAGGGAAATTTCAAATACGTCTAAAATGCTGATTACTCAGAGGAACAAGTATAACCGTAAACTTAAAAGATGTAGAGATCCTACTTACAGAACTCAACTAATCAGCATTTTAAAACAGTTGAATCAATTAATTGATTTTCATTTGAAAAGGGATAGAAATGAAGCGTGGGCTAAATTCATTTCCAAACTGCCTTCCGGCTCTAAAAAGTTTTGGAAACTAACAAAAGCTTTAAAAGGTAGAAATTCTGCAATCCCCGATCTAAATATAAATGGGGAATTTTTAAGTACCGCTGAAGCAAAAGCAAATGCCATTGCGGAAGTTTTTAGATGCAACAATAATATCACCAACAACAATTCATCACCTTTAGATAATGTGGTTCTAAATTATGTGCAGGAACTTAACAATGTAAATCTCGCTGACAGTGACAATTTTGAATTCACAGATGCAGTAGAGGTAAAGACATTTGTTTTTTGTTTAAAAAATAACAAAGCCCCAGGTTTAGACGGAATTAACAGCATTATTTTAAAAAATATGCCCGATTACTTTTTTGAAACTTTGAGCAAACTATTTAATTACTGCTTGAGAAATGGTCATTTCCCCATGATATTTAAAAAGGCCAGAGTTATACCTATTTTCAAAACTGGAAAAGATCCTAAATTGCCTTCCAGCTATAGGCCAATAAGCATTTTGAGCTTGTTGGATAAAGTCTTTGAAAAAATAATCCACAAAAGAATCGTAGAGTTCTCAGAACAGAATAACATTATACATCAGCAGCAGTTTGGATTCCGAAGAGAGCACTCTACGGTACATCAAATCAAACGAGTGGTTAATATTATTGAGAATAATAAAAGAAATCGTAGAAGTACAGGTATTATATTTCTTGACATTGAAAAGGCTTTCGATACAGTATGGCATAATGGCCTATTGTATAAACTTAACTCTTTTAGTTTTCCTTTATATTTACAAAAAATCATACAAAGCTTTTTAGACCAACGTTCATTTGTAGTTTTCGTGGAGCGCATCTCATCAGATGAAAAACATATACTCGCAGGTCTACCGCAAGGTTCCGTTTTGTCACCTACGCTTTATTCGTTATATACGTCAGATATCACTCTACGCAGGAATCAGGAAGCAGCATTTTATGCAGACGATAGTGCTTTCATTTGCAGCGGTAAGGTATCTAATTCATTAGTTAGGAAAATGCAAGAGAGCTTAAATTCAAGCCAAAAATATTTTAATAAATGGAAAATAAAGGTCAATGATGATAAAACACAGGCCATTATTTTTCCATATAATAAGTCGCCAAAACGCATACCTTCTCAATCTATGTTGTGCCGTGGGAATGTTATACCTATAAAGTCAGAAATCAAGTATTTGGGCATTATAATGGATAAAAAACTAACATTTAAGCAACATGTCAACCAAATTTGTGAAAAAGCTATAAAGTGTGGTCGGGCATTGTTTCCCATACTCAACAGAAGATCTAAATTGAATATGAAAAACAAAATATTGTTATATAAAATGTGCATTCGACCAATTATGAGTTACAGCTGTCAAGTATGGTTTCATAAAACTGCGAAAACTCATACCAAAAAGCTTCAGATTATACAAAACAAGAATTTGAAAATAATTCATAATCTTCCTCGTAGGTATCCGACAAATTTACTTCACAGTAACTTTGGACACAAGATGATAAACGATTTCACTAGAGAACTGACACTGACATTTAATGAAAAATGCAGACTGTCAAACTTTGAATCAATAAGGAATTTACAAGGTAATCACTAAGATTCGTTCGTTAAGAATGAATGTATTAGTGATTATCCAAACAAATTTCTTTATAACTTCCATAGAGATCAAAAAGGTTTTTTGAGCTATTTTCCTTAAGGATGTATATTTATTGTTATTAGTTTTGTAAATTTAATTATAAGACTCTTATTGTTGTAGTACTTATAGTAAAATCTCATACCTCTGTACCTTTTATATTTTAAACTTGTAAATAAAGACTTTTATTAAAAAAAAAAAAAAAAAAAAAAAAAAGTTGAAGTTGCTATGAGTATGTGTGTATGGTATGTTGTTTAAGCTGTAGCTATACACATTTATACATGTTTCGCGTCAAATACTTAATAAGTACTAAAAATGATACTTTTCTCATTCTCTGGTATAGACCAATCAGTCTGTTATCAAATATGTCAAAACCCTAGAGATAAATTTTAATCATCGTCTAAGTTCGGCCTTAGTTGTTCCCTTTAAAAAAAAGTCGTAAAGTAGCTCTGGGTGGAGGAACACGTACGCGCGTCATTTTCGTTATCGTTTGAAGTCAATCAGGCCGTTCTTGTTGCTAGGCCTTCGAGTGGTTTACGTCTCACTCTCGCACTGGGTGATTGGCTTCCACGATTAGCTGTACTTTAGTACAGTTAATTGGTGGTTGCATTAATCAGCCATGTGCAATCGTTCTGGTTATCGTGTATAACCTCAATATTTAATAAATGAAAAGAAACTTGAAATATATAATGAAAATAATAAATAAAATACATATAAACTAATTTAAAAGAAAAAAAAAAGAAAATTTTACAAACTAATGAAAACTAAAATAACGAAAAACTATAAAATATAAATAAATACAACATAAAGACGTTTATCCTGGAAATATAAGCCTTTCAGGCTTCTCCAACTTCTTTTTTGATCTTTACGGTCTTTTAAATAATAATAATAAAAAAAAACATGCATTTGGTGATATTGACTGAGTATGAGCAATGGTGGGTGAAAACATTAACGTTTATAGATTTATCCATATTTCCCATGGTACGTAAATATTTTAACAAAATCATTCTAGTCTTGAATTTTAATACTTGAACATTTATTTATTTATTGCAAATTAAGTAATATAATAAGCCTTATAGGCCAATAAAACTATACAATTACAAAACTAAAATCCTAAATAGAACTTAAACTAATAATAAAAATATAAAACTGCCAACAAATGGCTCCCAAGAAGAAATGAAATAAGATTTAAAAATAAATAAGCTGCACTTAACCACAACCCAAAATAACAATATTAAAATTAACGGTAACAAAAACACTTCGTTTAAAATAATTACACAAAATTCAAAGAAGTAATAGTTTCATATTCATATCATCAATTAATCAATCAATCAATGGACAGAAGAAAATAGGGAGTTTCAAACAAAATGCATTATTAGAGTAAGAAAAAAACACGTAGTCCCAAATGCAAATAATTCGAACTCCTTGCGACCCTAGCAATAAAAGACCGTTCAAAAAAACTACTTCTTATACTAGGGATAACAATCTGGGGATGAGGAAAAATTAAATTCAGAACGTCGAAACGGTACTCCATTCTTATCAACTCCATAAAAAACGAGTATTAATAAAATACCTAAAATAACATTCTGGAAAAGTGTAAACATAGCCAGAAATATGCATTCGTCTAGGTACATTATAAACACTTCGCACTATAATGTCACACGATTTAACTGTATATGTATGTACATATAAGCCAAAGAACCAGACACAACTTCTAGTCCATATGCCATCAAGAGTGCTTAAGCTAATAAAACCTAATAAACCTAACCTAATAAAACAGGGTGAATAAATATTATTCACATGAACATCAAAGCTAAGTTTATTGTCAATATATACAGTTACGAACAGATAAATAGGTTCAGCCACTCACAATTTTTGATTTTATTTGAATAATAACTAAAACAGAGGTTACAAATAAAACTGATACTTTTATTACTGGGGAATAGGTTTTTTAGTTAAGTTATTTTAGTCGTTAATATCTGTCGAGCAAAAAAATATGTTCATTAAACAAAATGTTACAAAGTATTTCGGATTATTTTGAATTTATTAGTATTTTGTGGAAAATCCTTTGTTTTGTTTAAATGCCAATCATCTACGAGGTATTGATACGACCAGTGCCTGACAAGTTCCTAATGGAACAAGCTTCTTGCAGTATTGTCCATAAAGCTTTCTTATTATTTGCTTTTAGAGGATACATTTTTTCCTTAACGATTCTCTTATGGATTTAGGTCTGGCGATTGAGAGGGCCACTCCATCAGGTTAATATTTTTTCCACAAAATCACTCCTTCACGACCTTAGAGGTATGCTTAGGATCATCTTGTTGGTATTGCCATCTCAGAGGTATACGGTAGAATAACATCATTAAGGATATGGAGATAAAGATGTTTTTCAATATTTTCCTTGATCCAAAATATTGTTCCAATGCCGTACCAATAAGAACATCCCCATATCATAATGGTCTCCTCCACCACCATGTTAATGGTCTTTGTGGTGTACTTAGGGTCATAAGCTTTGTTTTTTGACGTCTTATCCAAGTTCTTCCATCAGGCCCGACTAAGTTAATCTTCGACGCATCAGAAGCTTTGCAAAATTTAAGCAGGATTTTCTGTCTGTTGTTTAACAGCGAAACCTTTTGCGCAGCTCTTCCAAACAAATTTCCCGCAAAAGTCGCCTAATAGTCCACTCTGACCCAAGTAGCTCAAGTTTATTTTTCAGCTGTACTGCAGACATAAAAGGATTTCGCGTAGATAAATCCTTAATTCGATCATCGTCCCTTTGTGAAGGTTTTCGTGGTTGACCTCTCCTGAGACTTAATTTTGTATGTCGACGAGCATTATTTACCATATTTTGTGACCTTCCAATTTGTGCAATCTTACGTTGACTTATACCATTACTGTGGAGCTTCTTTATTATTATTTTTCTTCCTCAGTAGAATGTTTCGAGCGATCCATTTGAAAATATTCTTTGTGAATTTTTGCTCCAATTTTTGTTAAAATGTTTAGTTGAAAAATTTTAATGAACGTTAAAATTTTATTTTAATGACGTTAGATTTTTTTATCTGTCATTTTCAAAGTGAACCGATTTTAATTAACTTGGTATATATTTCTTGAGGTACATTTTTTGGAACTTGTTATATATTATGGAAGCTTACAATATTCCCCAGTAACAGGCATTCAAGTTTCATTTATAACCTTTGTTTTAGGGCCTGTTTTTATAAAATGAAATATTATGTTCTTTCGTAAAATAAACGAAAGAAAATACATTTACGTTTTAGTACTTTTCATGTGAGTGACAAAGAAGAGCTTTAAATTTTTTAATTTGTTTTTGGTTTCTACACTCAAAATATTTTTACAATAACTGATTGTAGTTTATTAAACAAGTATTCCGTAAAATTATTTATAAATGAATAAACATTAAAAATGAAAAGAAAAAAATATTTAACTGATTTTAACGTTTATTTTGAAACAAACTACACATATTAACGTAATTTTTAGTTATTTTCTTAAAGTAAAAATAGTAAAAATGATGGAAATATCATTGTATGGTATTTGTTGTTACTTTTAATGGATTGGCATTTAAAAAAAAAAGAAATGCAAAATCAATAAATCCAACGGAACGTGCAGTTTATTATTTTTTTTTAATAAAGAAAAAATATTTGTTTTTCGGATTTTATTGGGTTGATTTTTTGACATTTAAAAATATAAAAAGTGAGAAATATAAGGAAATATAACCTTAAAAAAAGTAATCAGAATGCCATCTGTACCAACAGACTTAGATTATATAATGCTGTTAAAAGTTCATTCTCAGTTATCTTACATCTAAGTGAAAACGAGCCAATATTGTAAAAGGCACCAAAGTCAATACTGTTCAATTCAACTTGAGAAACATTAACAAATGGTTATTTATATCATTAGTAGGGTTTGGGGAATTCCAGGGAAAAGGTATAAAGAATTTTTGCTATTTTCCCGGGTAACGGGAAATTTTATGAGCACTTTCAAGAAAATTCAGTGGTTCTTAATTTTAAATAAGCATTTTTTTTTGCTATCACACAAATATTTGATCGTTGTTGTGCTTAATAAAGAAACAAACATTTTTAAAATTGTAATATTTTTAGAAACTTACAAATATGTTATTCATCGTGCAAGACAAATATAAGAAACAAGAATGTGGTAGCGTTTAATTCATGATGTAAAAACAAGATAAGTATGGTTGTAATGATTCGATCGTTTCTTAAACCGAAGAACGCAATTAAAAAAAGTGTGATAGATTTCATTTGCGCGGAGTTGTGGGTTCAAGAATATGTTCAGATTTTAGAAAATTTAGTGGCCGTGTTAAATCCTGTTAAAAAAAATGCATGTAGGCCTTGAGCCGCAGGGGCACAAATTTGGTAATAACAGATGTTATTATTCAGACCCTCTAGGAGCAGGTTTTGGCTATTAATTCGACTCTTTCAAAACCGATGGTTGAAAAGACGAATAAATGAACGAAGGGATGATAAAACGTTTGCGATACTTATGTATTTAAAATGGTGGTGAAATGGCCATAACACTTTATTCAGCACAATTATTCAACAGATTATTAAAGCAAGCCACTCGAATCTGTAGACCCGTCAACCAGAAGTTGTGTTGTTAACGGAATGGAATCAATTTCTAAAGAGACTTTCGCAACATAAGCAAGGAAAATAATGTTCAGTGATTTATTAAACGCACTAACAGTTCTAAAATCATATTTTGTAACAAAATACTTTTTCAGTATTTTTAGGAATTTTTAAATACTGTTTCGGTAAATAAAGTTATTTTCTTTAAGAGCTGGGGGGTTACTGTGTAATTGGATTCGAAAGAAAACCTTTTCGAAACGCAATGTAAAAGCCATACAAATTCGAATGAATTTGTTTTCGATTCGAATTACGCAGTAACCTCCTGTTTTCCCGTGAATGCAAATATTTTTTCCCCGTTTCCCAGAAAGTGAAAAAATTTGGGAAATCCCAAACCTTAATCATTAGCATTAAAACTTGACGAAGTTTTAATGCTAATGTTATCATTGTTATCAGTAAAACCATTCCCATTCAAAACCCTCCACATATCAATAGTGCCCAATCCATAAAACAATTTCGCAAAGTATTTCGTTCTTTCTTTACGTATGGTATTCTTATCTCTGTTACGATATCGGCAATAAACTCTCCAATTCTCAACAGACCTAGAAATGTAGACAATATTCTTTCGACAAAGCGGAACAAAATTATACAGTGATTAAATTAGAATTAAAAATGACGAATTCAGATAAATCTAAAAGCATTCCGTCCCAATCAATTCGATTATAATCTCTATATTCAAAATATCGCAGAACATATACCGACTTAATATTACCAACAGCAAAAATTAAAACATGGTACATTTTGTGTATTTAAAAAATTGACTTAATGAATATGTATAATTTTAAAAAATGTCTCTGTTATTCTTGTCGTATAAAAGTTTATAATATATAAAAAAAATATTACTATATGTATTACCAGTATGAATATTAAGAACCAAACTACCCTAGATTTATTAAATTTTATTCCTTTTTTTGACTTGTATAGGCATCAATTGGACATTCGTTTTGATTCTGTAAACACCATTCTGGCTGTAAAGCTTCAGCAGACACTCCATTTTCCACTAAACGTTCACGGTGCATTAGCATGCGTGGTTCTGCTTGTCGCCAAGTATCATTTGGATTCGACCACAAACGTTCTGCTAAAGCACTAGCTCTGGGCCAAAAGCGCTGATCTAATGTGTGTTCATCTATTTGTTCCGACCAGATAGCAGCTTCAGCTCCCATAACTAAATGAACGTTTTCTCCGGCAATTGTTTCCATACGGTTTTCATACACTTTTTGCCAACCGATGTATGGAGAACACCAGTTATTACCATCAGTAACCCAACCAGCACCGCCGCAGTCAAAATAGAGTGCATCGTAATTAGATACTATGATGCGAAAACCACGTGATAAAATATCAGTAACTTTAGGATCCATACCCGTTGTCCATATTTGTATTATATAACGATGTCTATCTAAGTAATCACCTATGAAAGGTACGTCAGTAAGGCGACTAGTCCATAAGGTAATCGGAATTTTCTGTCCTTTTGCAGCAATATCTACACGCTTCAAGGCTTCTGTTTGGAAATGACCCCACAAACGTATAAAATCAGACTCCTGCAATCCCCAACCTTGTTTCGATGTCATCCAATTGCGAATATTTTCACTACTGTTCCAACAATTAACTGATACCTCATCCCCTCCCATATGAAAAACATCCGGATTAAAGAGATCAAACATGTCCTGGTATATGTCTTGCAAAACTGCATACATATCATCAACAGTGGGATCTAGTTGACCACATGGTGGTTCCACACAATAATCCTTCCAGGGCTGAGCATTAAAGCAAGAGGTCATATTTTTATGTTGCCAACCTTCACCAACATGAGCGGGTGCATCAAATTCTGGCATTACACGTATGCCTCGAACACGGCCGTATTCAACGACCTCAGCAATATCTTCGTGCCTATAAGTTTTACGTGAAGAGTATGCTCCCAATTTATAAAGCTCAGGTCTTGATTTAACTTCCATTGGAAAACTATGAGAATCAGTAATATGCCAGTGAAATGTATTTAGTTTTACCATAGCCATTGCATCTAAAATGAAATGAATAAAAGATAAAAGTTATGTCATACATAAGTTATGTCATACATACTATTAATTTGTATTCTAAAATTACTGACCTAAAGTACGTTTAATAGCCTTAACAGAGTAGTAATTTCTGGACGTATCCAATAAAACGCCTCGCCATTTGAATGCTGGTTCATCCTGTATATTGGCTTTGGAAACAATTTGCAATTCTCTTCTGATGTCATCGTAAACAATCAACTGATTCAGCGTTTCAAGGCCATGACGTGCACCAAAGTAAGTTTTTGCTTTTATATTTGCAAATATTTTGTGATCTTCTGATGTTTTAATTTCTAATTTATAGCTTTCATCTGTTTCTAATGTTAATCTCGGCTTTTCGTCCACATTTTTATTATCTTCTAATTCAATTATGACCTTCAGTGGATAACCATTCTCTTTTAAAAATTCAAGATTTGGTACTTTATTTTCCACAAAATCCATAAACCGTTCTCTATTAGATTCCCAGAGTTTTTCTTGGTGACGATAAGTAGGCAGTGAAAACTCAATCGCATTGCGATCTATGTGTAAGAGAGACGAATCTAACTCTACTTTACCAGACGGTTTCGGCCATAATGTACCAACGCTATCACCGCAAAACATTCTACATACTGGTAAACTAATAGCTTTGTACCAGTTACTTTTTTCTAATTCAACTTTTAAGCACTTGCCTTGACGACATTCGTATCCATAAATCAGACTGAAATTTTAAGGTGGATAAATTAATTAATTAATTTATTTATTTAATTATAAATACTCCTATGGATTGTTTGAATATGAACTTTTTAAATAAAAAATCGTAAAACTGGGAGTCGGACTCACACACAATACGATACTTAAAGGATTTGAAGATTTTGGCAATTTTTCTTTTTGGTCTTGACAATTTTGCACTATTTTTACCAGACAACTCTTAATGTGACGTTAAAAGACGTTAATAATAGCATCCCTACAACAGTGACAGTAATTTTACCGACCATTTGATAGTCACATTGCATATGATAAACTTCCCATCACATTCTTAACACTAGATTGCCCAAGAAAGTCATTTTTGACTGCTTTTAAATTTCAATTCGAAAAATAACTATGTATATAATGAATTGCTTAATTCGGGATTGCAATTACTTTGGCGATTTACCATATATCCACTATGCATTCCTAATGCAATTAGGCAGTTGATCATATTAGGTGCGATCCCGCACTTTTTGGGAAAACTTCGGTAAAATGAGAGAAAACAAAAAAAACTAAATTTGTATCCCAAAACGTGATGTCCAGTCGTAAAGCAGCTGCGGTTTGATAAACAACTCTCGCGTCGTTATTTTTTAATGGCGATTAGGCCTGATTCTGTTTAACTCACCACCAGAGTTTACGTCCCACTCTCGCATTGGCTAATGGTTTGCCGCGACTAACTGTATCGGGTTACAGTTTTTGGCGGTTTTTGCCATTGACCACATGCATTCGTATATGTTTGTTAACTGTACATATGTATTAAATTGTACTGTCTGTTTTTTGTGAAAATGTAATGTTACATTAATTGAAGCATAGACTTTAAGAAAGAAAAAATAAATCAGTCAAGTGCGAGTTAAACTCACACACGTAGGGTTCCGTACATGTTTAGTACAACTTTAAAAATTCAAATTGTTAATTTTTTCATGTCTTATGAATCATAATCGCGAAAATTGCATCCCTGTTAGAACACCCTTTAAATTTTAGTAATTGTTGTTATATTAGTAATTGTAACAGCGGCCGAAGTACAACATCTACTGTAAACATTTCAAGAGTCTACCTATTACGGTTCAAAAAACAAGCTATTTATAAATCATGTCTGTCGGAACACCCTTTAATTTTGTTATTTGTTATAGCGGTCATGGCAATTCTCTTTCTATGAATATATCAAGTATACCTGTTACTATTAAAAAAATAAGTTACTATACGTGAAAAACATGTCACTGTTAGAACACCCTTTAATTTTTAGTAATTGTCATAACGGCCATGGCAACACATCTGCTATACAAATTGGAAGAGTCAACCTATTACGGTTCAAAAAATATGTAGTTATACATGCAAAACACGTCACTGTCGGAAAAGCCTTTAAATTTTTATAAGGGTCTTAGTAATACATTTGTGAAAATTTCAAGACTATCTATTATGGTTAAAAAATTAGTCAATGTTCATGCAAATCACGTCACTGTCAGCACACCCTTTAATTTTTACTATTTGTTATAGTAGTCATATTAATACACCTCCTGTAAAAACTTCAAGAGTACCTATTATTGTTCAAAACTTATGCCATATACATACATGCAAATCACGTCACTATCGGAACACCCTTTAACTTTTAGATTTATTATTGTATACTTGCTTATAACGCGAACATAGTTTAAATTATTGTCTGCAAATTTTAAGTGGTTGCCTCCTATAGCTCAAGAAATAAATACATAAAGGCAAATAACACGTCACTTTCGCAACACCCTATAAGTTTTAGTATTTGTTGCTATAGTGGCCACAGTTATACACCTTCTGTGAAAATTTCAAGAGTCGACCTATTATGGTTCATAACTTAGGCCTTATACATGCAAATCACACCACTATCGGAACACCCTTTAATATTTAGTTTTATTTTTTTATACTTGTTTATATAGCGAACTAAGTTTTAATTACTGTTTGTAAATCTTTAGTCTATGCCTCCTACAGTTCAAGAAATAAACACATATTCGTGCATTACACCTCTATCGGAACACCCTATAATTTATAGTTTTTGTTGCTATAGCGGCAGCAGCATCATCTGTGAAAATTTTAAGAGTCTACCTATTACGGTTCCAGAGATGAAAGGTGCGATGGAGTCACTGTATGTACATAGATTTTTTTAATTTTCAAATATTTATTTGATTGTTTTGTATTTTCACAATCAACCCGAAGAAAAAGTTTGGGCCAAGGCGAATTTATTTATCAGGTGAAAGCGAGACGAGAACAATAAAAAACAACATGTACAAGGCGAATTTATATCAGGTGGTGTTGTTAGCCCAGCTGAATTTTGTTTGTTTACGTTTTTTTTAAGGCACGTTTTGTCAAAATTTGATTATTTAGAAACAATATTGAAAACAAAATCAAAATTGAATTGAAAAAAAAATATTTGAAAAAGGCGTTACATATGAATGTATTTGATTTTTTATTTTAAATTTTTAAAACACAAAACATAAACTTTCACAACATTATGACAATTTAAATAAGCTGCGGTGGGTCCAGATTCTTCTTTTCTGATTATATTTTGATTGCTTTTTAGTTTTATTTTTTCTTCGTTTTTTCTTTTAGTAAAAATAAACAAAACACATTAGGTTTGTTCTTTAATTAAAAATAGTTAATCAATTTATTTTTTGTTGTTTGCTAGTTATGGAGCCAGCAGCTCTAAAAACATTGCAGGTCGTTTTAACATATTTTGGGGGTCCTCAAACATAAGATTAATAAGCCCTTAAATTATTATTGTGTAAAAAAATAATTCAATTAAATATTTTTCATAAATGTTGGAAGTTTCTGCTTCGAAAGTAAGCGAACACAGCTATTTTTTTACATTTTGCTTTGATATTATTTAAGGCGAATTAATTTATTTTGACAGAGGCAGCCGACCAAACAAAAACAAAATACATGTTGTTTTTTATTGTTGTACTTGTTATCGTCTCACTCTCACCTGTTAAATAGATTCGCCTTGTATTTTGTTTTAGTTTGATCGCAAGGCATATTAATCAGGTAGCCTCACTACGGAGGGGAAATATTAAGGCGAAAATTATCATTTTTTTATAAGGATTTTGACAGTTCAACTTACAATTTTTCCCCTTAAATGGAAATTGAACTATCAAACTTCATATAAAAAAAAATTTAAAAATGTTCGCCTTAATATTTCCCCTTCGTAGTGAGGTTACCTGATGAATCTGCCTTGTTTGGTCGGCTGCCTCTGTCAAAATAAATTAATTCGCCTTAATTAATATCAAAGCAAAATGTAAAAAAAATAGCTGTGTTCGCTTACTTTCGAAGCAGAAACTTCAAACGTTTATGAACAATATTGCATTGAATTATTTTTTTACACAATAATAACACACTGTGTAATTTTTTAAGTCATGGCAAAATAACCATATACGGACACCACTACGTGATAAAAGACCAAAAAAAAAAAAGACCCCTGTGTCCCAGTTTTGCCCAAAGTCCTTCAGGTTTTTTTTATGGGCCCTCAAAGATGTGGGGCCTCGATTTAATTTTTGCAAAAAATTATCATTTACTCAAGCTCATATTTTGCAAACCGTTTGAAATTTTGATATACTCTCTGAGGCAAAGTAGTAGCTCTTGTCATAAAGAACAAAAATTGTAAACATGTAAAATCAAAAAAACTTCATATTCAAGGTCAAAATCGCAAAAAACTTTAAAAAATTCAATTTTTTTTACCTTTTTTCCCCTGTTCAGGTCCATAGGTAGCAAACCGTTCAAAATTCAAGGAAACAATCAACTACAAAAATGAACCTAAGATCTCAATAAACAACTTTCTAGAACATATGAACTTCCAAGGAATGATTCTTAACACCTTTTATAATGTTGATGGCCCTGGACTTGCAAATCGCACTTTTGCGGCTACCTAAGCGCTACCTAAAAAGTGTTATTTTTATGTATATGGTTATTTTTTCCGTGTTGCACTGTGTAATTAAAGGGCTTATTAATCTTATGTGTAAAGATCCCTGAAAGATGTTAAAATGAAATACAATCACCCCTATCGCGAATATTTATTCCCATGAAAAAACTCCCAAAAACTCTATAGTGAATGATTTCTATCGTAAAATACAAGTAAATTGTTATTGGAATCATTCACGATAGACAAATTTGGGAGTTTTTCATGGGAACAATTATTCGCGATAGGGGTGAATGTTTCTAGAGCTGCCAGCAGCATGACTAGCAAACAACGAAAAATAAATTTATTAACTATTTTTAATTAAAGAACAAACCTAATGTGTTTTGTTTATTTTTACTAAAAGAAAAAAAACGATGATAAAAATTAAACTAAAAAAATAAAAAGCAATTAAAATAAAAGCATAAAAAAAGAATTTCGACCCACCGCAGCTCCTTTAAATTGTTAAAATGTGGTGAAAATTTGTGTGTGTTATTGTGTTGTGTGTAGTAAAAATTTAAAATAAGAAATCAATATACATTCAATTTTGTTTTTGTTTTCAATATTGTTTCAAAATAAACAAATTTTGACAAAACCTGCCTCCAAAAAACGTAAATAAACAATAAACAAAATTCAGCTGGGCTATCAACACCATCTTATATAAATTCGCCTCGGTTTGGGCTGTTTCGTGCACGAAGAAGAAGAATGCTCTCTCTCAAAATTACTCTCTTTTTACACAATCTTGCAGTACGGGAACAGTTTTCGGTATAATTGAGATACCGAGGGCTCCCAATGTTAAGTACGGGATCACACCTATTGTGATATTGTTTTTAAAGAAATAAATTAAATTTATTTTAGTGTTAAAAAATTTGAAATACATTAAATTATAAATAAATTGTTAGTGGAAAAATTCAAAATCTCTATATATATATAAAAATGGAGTGTATCTTCGTGATCGATTAACTCAAAAACTACTGCACCGATTTTGACCACACATGTTCTATGGGGCGTGAGGAGTGTTTCTGTGTAGTTTGAAGTTTGTCTGACAGATGGCGCAATATTTAGTTTTTTAGGGTTCCGTACACAAAGTGTAAAAACGTAACCCTATTGTTTTCGCTACAATGTCTGTCCGTCTGTCAGCGCCTTTTATCTCTGGAACTGTAATAGGTAGACTCTTGAAATTTTCACAGATGATGTATAGCTGTTGCCGCTATAGCAACAAATACTAAAACTTACAGGGTGTTCCAATAGAGAGGTGTTATTCACGAAAATGTGTTTATTTCTTGAACTGTAGGAGGGATACACTTGAAATTTACAAACAGTAATTAAAACTTAGTTCATATATAAACAAGTATAAAAAAATAAAACTAAAAATTAAAGGGTGTTCCGATAGTGGTGTGATTTGCATGTATAAGGCATAAGTTTTGAACCATAATAGGTAGACTCTTGAAATTTTCACAGAAGGTGTATAGCGGTGGCCGCTATAACAACAAAAAATAAAACTTATAGGGTGTTCCGATAGAGAGGTGTTATTCACGAATATGTGTTTATTTCTTGAACTGTAGGAGGCATACACTAAAAATTTACAAACTGTAATAAAAACGTAGTTCGCTTTATAAACAAACAAAACAAAAAAACCTAAAAATTAAAGGGTGTTCCGATAGTGATTATATTTTCATTTATAAGGCCTAAGTTTTGAACCATAATAGGTAGAATCTTGAAGTTTTCACAGAAGATGTATATTTGCGTCCGCTATAGCAACAAAAATTAAAACTTATAGGGTGTTCTGATAGAGAGGTGTTATTCACGAATATGTGTTTATTTCTTGAACTGTAGGAGGCATACACTAAAAATTTACAAACTGTAATAAAAACGTAGTTCGCTTTATAAACAAGTCTAAAAAAATAAACCTAAAAATTAAAGGGTGTTCCGATAGTAGTGTGATTTGCATGTATAAGACCTAAGTGTTGAACCGTAATAGGTAGGCGCTTGAAATTTTCACAGAAAGTGTATAGTGGTGGCCGCTATAACAACAAATACTAAAACTTATAGGGTGGTCCGACAGAGAGGTGCTATTCACGAATATGTGCTTATTTCTTGAACTGTAGGAGGAATTCACTAAAAATATGCAAGCACTAAATTAAAATTAGTTCGCTACATGAACAAGTCTGAAAAAATAAACCTAAAAATTAAAGGGTGTTCCGATAGTGGCGTGATTTGCATGTATAAGGCCTAAGTTTTGAACCATAATAGGTAGACTCTTGAAAATTTTACCAAAGGTGTATAACTATGGCCGCTATAGCAACAAATATTAATATAGGGTGTTCCGATAGATAGGTGTTATTTACGAATATATGTTTATTTCTTGAACTGTAGGAGGCATACACTAAAAATTTACAAACAGTAATTAAAACTTAGTTCGCTTTATAAACAAATCTAAAAAAATAAACCTAAAAATTAAAGGGTGTTCCGATAGTGGTGTGCTTTGTGTGTAAGGCCTAAGTTTTGAACCACAATAGGTACTCTTGAAAATTTTAGCAAAAGTGTATAACTGCGGCACCTATAGAAAAAAATACTAAAACGTAGGGTGTTCCAAAATTGACGTGTTATTAACGTTTATGTCTTTTTTTGAGCTGTAAAAGGCAACCACTTACAATTTGCAGACAGTAATTAAAACTATGTTTGTTTTATAAACAAGTATACAAAATTGAACTTAAATATTAAAGGGTGTTCCAATAGTGACGTGATTTGCATGTATATAGCCTAAGTTTTGAATGAATAGGTGGAATCTTGAAATTTCTACAAGAGGTTTATAACTATGGCCACTATGACAAATAATAAAAATTAAAGGGTTTTCCGCCAGTGACGTGATTTGCATGTGTAAAGCCTTATTTCTTGAACCGTAACAGGTAGACTCTTGAAATTTTGTACAGAAGATGTGTTGCCACGGCCGATATGACAATTACTAAAAATTAAAGGGTGTTCCGACAGTGACATGTTTTTCACTTATAGTGACTTATTTTTTAATCGTAATAAGTAGACTCTTAATATATTTATAGAAAAGAAGTTGCCATGGCCACTATATAATAATAAAATAAAGGGTGTTCCGACAGTGACATGATTTTATAAACCGTAATAGATACCCTCTTGAAATGTTTACAGTAGATGTGTTACTTCGGCCGCTATAACAAATACTTAAAATTGAAGTGTGTCCATTAGTGACGTGTTTTTCACGAATATTACCTTATTTTTTTAACCGCAATAGGTGGGCTCCTGATATTTTAATAGAAAGTGTATTACCATGGAGGCTATAAAATCAATTAGATACTAAAATTTAAAGGCTGTTCCAATTATGATGCAATTTTCGCGAATATTACTTTAATTTAAAAATTTAAGAATGTCCCATAAGACATAAAGAAATAAACAACTGGAATTTTTAAATTATACTGAACATAGTACGGAACCCTACGTGTGTGAGTCTAACTCGCACTTGACTAATTTATTTATTTGTATTTTTGCACCGTAACTCAAGAACTACTGCACCGAATTTGACCAAACTTTATATACTTTTACTTTACTTTTAAAGCAAAATAAGGACCCGGACGAAGTGGCGGGCACAGCTAGTTATTTATAATAAAGTGTCTAAATGTAAGTACAAATTTTACTCCCCTATGTGTGTTGAATTCACACCGTACCCGTAATTGTGATGACTTTTATAGCCACTTTTTGACATTGGTAGAGTTACCTATCTATGTATATAATCTATGGTTTTCACTTTTATAATAGAAAATGCTGTTACTTTTTTAATTTTATTATTTTTTTTTACTATATAAACTTTATCTTATATGTTAACTTACAAATAACATCAAAAAAGAAAACCCTGAAAAATTAAGGATAAAAAACAAGATTAAAAATAGAAAATCTTCCGGAATTTTGTTGTCAAGAAAATGTTTTTACGTAATAAGATAATATGAAAAGAAATGCGATGGGTATTGTTATACAATCAATTTGTATGGCAACCATTGGCATCAATCGCGGCAGACGGCCTTTGATGAAATAAACTAACTTTTGCACATATTCCGTTAGATTTTTATTACATTCCTTTAAAATTGCAGCTTTTAACTCGCCTTTTTTCCCTGTACTCTATTGGGCTTACTGTTATAGACATCCTAGTAGTCGACAGGTTTGGAAATATGCATTACAGCAAGGAACAATCGCCTTTCTTTGTGTTGCATTGCAAGCAGTGGTTTCTTTCGAGCTACTTTTGATGAATAGCTGTTCTACAGAAAGACTTGCCTTACCATTTCGTGGGAGACTGTCACGCTACATTCTTCTCTTAGTTAACTTGAAAGTGTTCTTGTGAATACCAAAGGGGTTTCGTCTACCTTCTTCCTTAAAACACGCTCTGTACTCTCCAAAATCTTGCGAGCGTGACCAGTTGAAAGCTCTAATGTAAGCCTATTTTGATTTTTATTACGTCTTAAAATATTGTAAACAGTTAGCCTTATTAATAATTTATATTTTGGGTTAATATTACATATTTTTAATTCATTGATTACTACGGGGAGGCTAGTCCCGATCGTCATTTCGCTAAGTGCTCAATTTAGCATCATCAGAAAACCTTAACCCAAAGGGAAGCTAGTTTCGATGGTCATTTCGCTAAGTGATCAGTTTAGCATCATTAGGAAACGTTAACCCAAATTTTAGATGAGTTAAAATTAAATAATAAATTTACGCAAAACAACAACTTATCATTGAACACATTTTAGACAATTCTTGCTTTTTTCAATCGCGAGATTATATTAAACCAATCAACCAGAACTAGATCAGTCGATTTTATTTTACCAGGCATTTTAAATGGAAATGTACACAAAAATTTCAATAAGACAATCGACTTAGACCGTTTTTACACCTTGCAACAAACGCCGAGTTTTTTTTCCTATTCTTTTTGAAAGTTGCTTCGAAACCCTGTATTCTTTTACATTTGAATTTTTTCAAAATATTTATTTTTGAAAGTTTTGTTTTTTATGCTTTCTCTGTTATTAAAGGGCGGTTTACATTATACTACAAGTAATACGACATGTCAAATTTTTGTGTAGAAGAGTACAAGTAGTATCGTCTAAACATAATATGTAATGAAACTGTCCGACATTGAGAGAAAATACGGATGGAAATTTGACAGTCTTACGGCTCTCTTTATGTTTTGAAATTTTTCAAAAACTATTCTACTTCATTAGATCAGGGTTGCGTTTTTCTTATTAATGCTAACTTTTCAAAGACAAAACTCGTAAAATAACTGAAAACCGCTGAATATAGTGCAAAATAGATCCAGTTGGCATCACAAATAAGTTTGTAAACAATAAAAAAACTTTTGGCAAAGGAACGTGAACATTTTTTAATTTTGTTTTAGTTGTTGGTTTTCAGTTTTTTTATTATGGCAATGGCTAGTACAATACCAAGAACCTTTTCCTTGTTACTTTTTTTAAATTTGGCATATTTTTCACAAGTACGCACTCTATTTATTTGTTTTCACTTTTTTATTGTTTTAACAACAGATGTTTCAATTTTACTTCATTTTATTTAACACCAATGGTGTAAACGTAAGAAAAAAACCATACGATTTTTACTCTCTATTTTTTCATACGGATTGATTTTCATTTTATTTTCTCTTAGATTTTACGTATGTAAAGTCTTACTGTCTAAACTGCCCTTAATAAATAAACAAAAAACTGTATTGTCAACTAAACGTATTTTATTATGATTAAGCGATTATAGATTCATAATATAATATTAACACACACACATTATAAATATTTAAAAATAAGTATTATATTGTTGTAAAATTAATTTTAATTTGTTTTGGAGTTACGGACCCCTAAAGTTTCTATGTAAAGTTTTGTATATTCAACTATTTAATGGAATGAGATAAAATGAGTATCACTGGAATGGTAATTAAAAGTACTATCTAACTAAATTGACATTAATGAAAAATATTATAAAATATCTTGTTTATGTTCTGACAAAAAGAATGAAAATTAAAAAAAAAATATTTGTTCACCTAAAATGTTTCCCAAAGGTAAAAGTAACCCAATTGTTTTCGCTACAATGTCTGCCAGTGCCTTCTATCTCTGGAACCGTAATAGGTAGACTCTTAAAATGTTCACAGAAGGTGTATAACTGTGGCCGCTATAGCAACAACTACTAAAACTTTTAGGGTGTTTCGAAAGAGACTCGTTTTTCACGTATATGTGTTTATTTCTTAATCAGTAAGAGGAATAAAGTTAAAATTTATATAAATAAATAGTGAGGAGATTTGCATGTATACGGTCTAAATTTTGAACCATAATAGTTAGAATCTTTACTTTACTTATATTGCCTTATTTACCGCAATAGGTAGGCTCCTATTATTTTCATATAAAGCTATAATAATAATTACTAAAATATAATGAGTATTTCGATAGTGATGCAGTTTTCGCGAATATGACTGTTTTTTTTTTTAATCGCGAGTATATACAGAGTGAGTGAATTTATGGAAAAATATAAAAAATAACAATAAACGGTTTTGCGAGAGCGGCAAATATTTTCGAATAGTTGTAGTCTAATTTTTGAACCGAAACGGGTAGACACTTTACACCTACGTAAACTATGTACAAATTTGTTCCATAGAACAAATAACAAAACCAAAAATTAAAGTGTTTTTCGATAATGACTCGATTTTACATATATAACACTTAAAATTTACAAATATTAACAATATCTACAGTAACAACAAGAAAATAAATTTAATAATAATGGGGTGTTCCCTTAATGTGTCAAAGTTACGGAATTTCTTTCCTTTCTTTCCTTTCTCTTCTTAACCTTGTAGGCAAACACTTGATATTTACACAGGATATTTAGTACTATGCTCTAGTAGAAAAATTAATTTAAAAATAAAGCATGCCTCATAAGACGTAAAAATTATAGACTTGAATTTTTAAAGTTGAACTGAACATAGTTCGGAACCATACGTGTGTGATTCTAACTCGCATTTGGCTGATTTATTTTTATTAATTTCATTTTATTTGGCTAATTCTTTTAATTACCTTTCCAATCGCACGCATATTACCTCATTCTACCCTAAAATAGTCGAGAGTTACCATACTTTACATATAAATTTAAAGGGGTCCGTAACTCCGAAACTAAGAGTACCACCCAATTTGTGCTTGTGACATTTTTGTTTAAAATTAAATTTTTCTATATACATATACATATATCTTAAATTATAATTTGGAAATAATTTTTTATACAAAACAAAATACAACTTGTCGTTTTTTTCTGTAGTCAAAAAGTAGACAACACTTTAAAAAAATAAAATGAAAATAATCAAAAACAAAAAATGCCTCGTCAGGCTTTGTCATGCAACTTTTTCAACCCCGCTTGCCTCCCAACCCCTCTTACTAACAAGAAAAAAGTTGCGGCGTTTATTGCAAGGTGTAAAAGTGGTCTTAGAAAAAAAATTATGAATTTCCAATAAAAATTAGCTAAATGCGCTTTTGCCCAGGCAAGGGAAGACTTTTCTTAGGATTAACCACAGCTGAAGTTGGTATAGCTGGGTGTTCGTTGCATTTGGCCAGCTCAGGTTTCCCTGCTGGTCTCCTGCATTTAACTTGTCCTCAACAGCCAGTTTTTGTTGATCACTGTTTATTGCGCCATTATGGCAATGACTAGCAACTGGGTCGTCGGCACACCGGACTTTTGTAGGATGTGCGAGGATGAGGAGGAATTGGAAATTGTTGAGCACGTCGTGTGTCACTGCCCGGTATTACAAAGCCCCAGACTTATATGGCTAGGTGATAGATTTCTCGAGGGGCTCTTCGACATCGCGCGGTGTAAAATCGAGGATGTCGTCGACTTCATCAAGGAAATCGGGTGGCTGAGTGATAGGTAGCAGGAAGCATAATACGTCTCTCTTTTTTCCTCCCAGTTTTCTTAGTTTTAGTTTTTTTTTTTTAGTTTAGTTGAAGGGAATCACAATGGACCGAACAGGTCTCCGAGTGGATGTGCCATATTTGGCACAACCCTTCCTAACCTAATCTAACCATAGCAACAAATACTAAAACTTATAGGGTGTTCCGAAAGTGACGATTTATTTATGTCTTTATTTCTTGAGCTGTAGGAGGCAACCACCTAATATTTGCTGACAGTAATTAAAACTATGTTCGCTTTTTAAGAAAGCATACAAAATTAAACCTTAAAATTAAAGGGTGTTGCGACAGTGACGTGATTTGGATGTATATGGCCTAAGTTTTGAACGATAACAGGTAGACTCTCGAAGTTTTTACAGGGGGTGTATTACTTCAGAAGAACGGTAAAAGATGGGCAGCTAAAAATTGATCAATTTTAAAGGCGATTTGTCGCTCCCTTTTAAATTACGCTGGACCGATATGGACTTCTTTTCTAAGCGACACCCAACAGCGAGTCTTACAAACGACGCAAAATAATGCACTCCGAATTGCAACTGGATGTGTCAAGATGACCAATGTGGATCACCTTCATGAGGAGACCAAGATACTGCCGGTCAGACAAGATAGTGAGTTGTTGACCAGGCAATTCTTGCTGGCATGTCACCTGCCAAGTCATTCTAAACATCGGATACTCTCCCAAGATCCGTCGCCTAGGCACATCCGACAGGACTTTCGTCACTATCTCGATAACATCCGTGATGTTATTCCACCCTACGTTGACCGGATGTCCATAGTGACGGCCCAGAATCCTTTGCAGACGGTCACTACTACCATGAACGGGTATAGATGCAATAAAGTCCTCATTTATTTAATTTATTTGACTTATGGCTAAGATCGACGGAGGTGGAACAATTTCTTCAGCTCCAAGTTCCACCCATATGACCCATATTAACAATAAATTATATATATAGATTAAATTTTCAGGGAAGAACTTCCGACACCAGCAAGCTGTTAAAACAACTGGGTCAAATCAAAAACAATGACACCTTTGCAATAACAGTATGTCTATGACTCTTAATCACTTAATTTTCAACTGCCATTATATCAAAACAGCCCAAATTCATTTATTCCAAAAAATATGTATGTCTACCTGAAATATTTATTGAAGAGAACCACCGTTAATAAGATAAAAACTACAAATTAAATTCCTAAACACTGAAATATATGTACATACAAAACTAAAACCGTAAAACACGATGGATCTAGCGTAATGGTATGGGGTAGTTTTTCTTACTATGGTGTAGGACCTACAAAACCACAATAAGATAATTTATGTTGGTATACTCGAGGAAGTAATGCTACCTTATGCTTCTGAAGAAATGCCATTGGTGTGGGTCTTCCAGCAAGATAATGACCCAAAGCAAACAAGCAAGCTTGCGACAAAGTGGTATCGGAACAGTAAGGTCAATGTGATGGAATGGCCCGGACAGAGCCCAGACCAATTAAGAATTTATGGACAGATATGTCCAGCAAATCTGTAATAAAATTCCAAAGAAAAGATGCCATAATCTTGTAAATTCGATGCCAAAACGTTGTGCAGACGTTATTACAGATAAAAGACATGAAAGAAGGTATTAATTAGAATATACAAATCATGTTTAATGTAATAAATGCATCCTTTATAATTCTTTTTAATTTGTTCTTAATTTAGTGTTTAATATTAGTACAAATTGAAGTGAAGTGCTATTTTTTTGACTGATTGTTATTCAAGTTTTTTTAAATAAAGTATAAATTTCAAAATAAAATAATTAGCAAAAGTAAAATTTATTATTTTATGTAGTTATACAGTTTCCTAATAGTCTTGGGACAAGTTTTGAAATATATCAATTTAAACTTTAGAAAAATATGTATAGGAGACATATTTTCTTAGGCTTGGTGCTATTTTTTTGACCGCAGCTGTTTGTATGTATATAATCTTATTTAATTTTTTTAAGGTCGAAAACCTCTTTTGTTAGTATATTTTTTCTTTTATTTACATAATTAATTATGTATCTAAAATTTTTAAATAAATAAATATTAATTACTTGGCGGAAAAAATAACAAAAACTTAATTGCTCACACGGGGTCAAAGCACTTTCGCGTTCAAAATGATTTTGTCACGTTAAGAATTTTGCCGTTTATAATCTAGCTTAAAAATTAAGTGCTTACAAAAAAACAAATAATTTTGGCGTATTAGAACATATATGTAGATATTATTAATGTATAGATATTAATGTAGAATATAATTTTAAGCAAAAAAAAAAGTAAATAAAAAATGTAATTTTTTAATTAAATTTTAGAATTAATTTCGGAGTTACGGACCCCCAAAGTTTCTACGTAAAGTATGGTAACATATCTTGAGTATTTTATGACGGAATGAGACAATATGGCAATCATAGGAAAATTTAAGTAAAAAAAATATTTTTAATTTTTATTGAGGCCGTTTACGCAGAAAATCTTTACTAAGCGAAGCCGGTGATGATTATACCATAGAGGAGATAATCCTTGCGTCCGGCCGGCTATACAGAAAATCCTTAGTTAGCGAAGCAGGTGTTGTTATTTTTGTTAGTCAACCTTTACCAATTAAAAAAAAATTATACAGGGTGATAGACAATTAAAAAATAACAAAAAATGTAAAATAAAAAAATTGGCGATCGCCCTTATTTTGCGAGTTATGGGCCTCTGAACTTTTCATATGAAACTGTGATTGTGTACTACATTTTTGAACAAATTAGGTCAATATGGGTATCAATTTAAAACTTTTGGAAATTTCTATCAGGTGGTGTTAAAATTAAAAAAAAAAAAATGAACCCATTAAGAACCGATGAAATTTTTTGACAAAAATTTATGTATAGTACGTAGGAAAATTTTAGTAAGCGAAGCCGGTGTTGGTCATACCATAGAGGAGAAAATCGTTGGTTATACCATAGAGGAGAAAATCCTTGCGCCCGGCCGAAAGCCGGCTATGCAGGAAACCTTTAGTAAGAAAAGCCGGTGTTGGTTATACCGTGGAGGAAAAAATTTTTGCGCCAGGCAGAACGCCTGCTATGCAGGAAACCTTTAGTAAGCGAAGCCGGTGTTTGTCATACTATAGAGGAGAAAATCCTTGCGCCCGGCCAAAGGCCGGCTATGCAGGAAACCTTTAGTAATCGAAGCCGGTGTTGGTCATACCACAGTGGAGAAAATCTTTCCTGCTTACTATGCAGGATACCTTTAGTAAGCGAAGCCGGTATTGGTCATACCATAGAGGAGAAAATCCTTGCGCCCGGTCGAAGGCCAGGGGGGTTACTGCGTATTTCGATTCGAAAGAAAAATTGTTCGAAACTCAATGTAAAAGACATACAAATTCGAATGATTTTTCTTTCGAATTGAAATACGCAGTAGGCCCCCTGCTATGCAGGAAACCTTTAGTAAGCGAAGCCGGTGTTGGTCATACCATAGAGGAGAAAATCCTTGCGCAAGGCCGAAGGCTGGCTATGCACAAAAATATCATAAAGCGAAGTCGGTGTTGGTGTTCGATTTAAGAATTTTATTTGTTGTTTTATTTTTGTTTATTCATTAATTTAATCGCTTTTTATCACATGTTTTATTACGTATTACTGTACTTAATAGTGTTAACATTTTAAAAATCAAAAAAATGATTTAACTCTTAATGGGTTAATTTTTTTACAAGATTTTAGTATCACCTGATAGATATTTCCAAAAGCTTTAAAATGATACCCATATTGACTTAATTTGTTCAAAAATGTAGTGTAAAATCATAGTTTCATATGAAAAGTTCAGAGGCCCATAACTTTGAAAATAAGGGCGACCGCCAAATTTTTTATTTACTTTTTTTATTATTTTTTAATTCTCTATCAACCTGTATAATTTTTTTTTTTTTTTGATTGGTCAAGCTTCACTAAACTAGATTTGTTCCGAAAATCCTTACGTGCGGCCAAAGGCCGGCTATGCTCAAAATATTTAGCTAGTGAAGCCGGTGTTGCTTATACCATAGGTAGAAAATCCTTTCGCCCAGCCAAAGGCCGGCTATACAGAAAATCTTTAGTAAGCGAAAAAAAAAGTTTTTTTGTGCTCACTCGAATTTTTTTATTCATTTTAGATATGTACTTTTAATTACCTTTCCAACGATAACCATATTCCGACGTAATACCTACATACATACTTACATATGTACATATATTCGATATACCTATACAATACCTTAAAGTTGGGGTCGCCCCAATTTTTTTACTTTACATTTTTTGCTTAAAATTAAATTTTACCACAACAGGCTACTTTTTTAATTTTTATAATGTGTTCGTAAACTAGATTTTTTCCTAATCTTAATTAGGTTGTCCACATCAGCAATATAGATACATACATATATACATAAATAACCATATACATTTATAAATTTACATACATTTGTATGCAAATATGTACATACATATGTTTGTCCATAAATATACAAATGGGCCAATACCAGCATAGTTAATTTTAATAAACAAATATGAAGGAGTTTATTTGCATTCTTAATTTTTGTTTGGGAGATTTTGAAAGAGTACAGGAAAAGTACAAGATTTAAAATTAAGACTTTTATTTTACCTCCCAATTAGGCGATCAACATTTAATACTATTAGGAAAGACGTTCGTTATAATTACTTACTCTTCTTGATTTGATCCAATTGTATATTTAGTATTTAATACTAAAAATACATGTATTAACGGAATTAATCTAGTCATTGCGATTCACAGTATACATATGTATGTTGTGTGTAGTTATGAAGGCACTCCAAACAAGGCTAATTAAGTGTGAACAAGCTAACTCAAACTATGAGTTGATAAACAACGAATAATGCGAGTTTAATACGAATTTCGTTCTTTTATAAAATTTCAACAACCTTTAAACAACTTATCTCTAATACATAACATTTGCATTTATTAGTTTTCATTTCTTTTATTAATATTGAAAAAGAGTATTTAAAATTATTAAAAACAAAGTAGTAAAAATTCTACACGGTTATCTATGCAAATAAAACATAAGATATCGTGTTAAATTTGTGTAATAATAAATTTTAGTATACACTGGTTTAGAAAACTCTGTGCACAGAAAGAATTAGAAAAAAATGTTATAACTAAAATACTACATATTATCAAGGCAAATTCATACCAGGTGGAGCCGATAGCCCAGCTGATTGTTTTTGCTCTAGTTTTTTTGCTAATGCCTTGTCAAAAAATTGTTTCATATCTGCTAATCTAATGTCAAAGTTGTTGTTTTGTTGTAGTTGTTGTCCTACTGCTCACACCTGGTATGAATTCGTCTTGACATATTATAAAAGTCAAATTAGAGCTGCAAAACAATCGATAGTTTTTTTCAGCTGGCTATCGATGGATAGTCTTGCAATATCGATACTTTCGTCAAATTTTAAATGGAAATACGAAGTTAAGCAATAATGACACTGATTTTTTCGTCTTTTTAAGATTTTTCCCCCCAAGAGCTAAGAGTTTAGCTATATTTAAAATAAATCTCCAAACGTCAAGATTTATATACATCTTATTGATAAAAAGTATAAAAGAATCTAAAAAATTGTTGTTTAAAAATTATAGTTTAAAGGCCCAACTATAATATGCATAAGCTGGCTTAAGCTAATGTCAAAAAATGAACGAAAAGTCTGTCAAATGCTTAAGCAACTTATTGAAGACTTTTAGGTGGCCACAATGTACTTACATGAATCTAGAAACTATTATGCCACAGTTGCACATTTGTTTTATTCGTACTTTTGCTTTTCGTACTTTTTTTCTCAATAAATGAAATTTGTTAACAAAAAGGTGTTAAATAAACATATTAAATATATTTAATACTATTCATATGAGCCCTTGATTATGATAGTGGTATAAGTCATATATTTTACTGTTTCGAGATATTAAGAGGTTTGTATTTTAAAGGATTAAAAAATATTTTTGTATTATGGAATAAAATATTTTGATAATTAAATAGTGCCAACAAGAGAGTATTTATTATGATTGTGAAATTTATAACCATTTTTAAAAGGTAGTTTGGTTTTAAAAGGTTGAAATGACTTACACCATTTTCAAAATTGCATGACTTTATAAATGACTCAAACCATCAAGAATAAATTTTTTGTTTAAAATTAACATTTTATTCAAAATCATTACATTGTAGTTAAGTAATTTATTTTTAGTATTTAGTTAAAATAAAGAGTTTGTGGAAAATTGGTGGGATATAGGGTAGTAAATCCATCATATCTTTTTTTCTTCTGTTATTGGTCTAATGGTTGTATATAGTGAAAGCAAATCAATATTTTCGTATATTCTTGGCCTTCCTCTTTTGGTTGAAAGGTCTAACACTTTGAATTCGGAATTGTCATCCAAATAAGTTTTATAAAACATTTTCTATGGAGATTTTTTTAGAAATCTAATCCATTGTATTTTTAGCTAAGATACAGCTTCTCCATTAGTGTTTCTATTTCTATTAGTCGTTGATTCTCTCAGTTATTTCGTCGAAATGAAATCTTTCCGAGCCATTTGTTTCTCTTTTTACATAATTCTATTAAATAACTTATTCTTCTTCGCCGTATAATGTCTACAATTAATTATAAATAGTGCATTTTACATTAATAGGCTTACCTGATCATAACTGAAGTGTTATCTGAAGACATGACAAC
This sequence comes from Phasia obesa, assembly GCA_949628195.1. Classification (NCBI taxonomy): domain Eukaryota; kingdom Metazoa; phylum Arthropoda; class Insecta; order Diptera; family Tachinidae; genus Phasia; species Phasia obesa. The sequence goes on along the minus strand of OX451217.1, from coordinate 82,850,627 downwards.
ATTACTAATATTAAAATATACAGTTATTGTAATTTGTTTACCAACCAAAAAATAAACTTAATTTATTAACTTAATTTTCATGGCATACTGCGAATTACTTCAGATTATGTTACTTTCTTGGGATTTGATATGAAATAGCTGATAAACTAGATTTTAAAAATTTTTTACTTACACCACTTTCAAAATCAAGGGCTCATATACAAATTAATAATTATTTTTAATAGTTTTAAAAAATTTCGAATGAAAAATTTAACATTTTTTGCTGTTTGTGTAATTTTGGCCAAAACTACCAAAAAATACAGCGGTGTGCATCACTCAACTCATAAACAATAAAATGCTCTTTCTTTTTAATTACGATTATTATACAACGCCTACCTTTTTTCTTATAGAAATTTATTTTTTTAAACATTTTATATTAAATTTAGATACAATTTGTTCACTTTCGTTCTCCATTGCAATTTTTTACGAATGTACATTCATATGTAAAACACAAAGCACAAACAGCTGTTTCCGTACGGAATGTGCGATCGGTTTCGGACTTTGCTTAGTGCTAGATCACACATGGAGATTTTAGTTGCGCAATTTTTAAGTTTATAGATGTTTACGGGGAGGGAAATAAAAAGGGAAAAATAATTTCCAGTACTCGGCTATTTCGACCAATTCTCTCATTCGCTTTTTTTGTTTATTTGAATATTTGACATTTCTTTTTATTCGTTGTTTCGCTTATTAGTGAAAATATCGTTACAGTTCAAAATAAAGAGAATAATTCAAAGAAAATATTAATAAATAAAAATTGCCTCAAAAAAAAATATACTTTTTTTATCAAAAATAAACTTTTTAAAGCTTGCAATTATTATTTTGTTTATAAAAAATGGCTTTTAAATGGATTCGTGATTTAATTGAAAAGCTGATTACTTGCATTGAACAAAACGATTGCATTTATAATGTAAAATGTAAAGAATATTTGGACAGAGTGAAAAAGGCACAAGCATACAACAACATTTTGAAGGAGATGCAAGCAGTAGCCAGCTCCATTACAATTGATGAAATAAAGAGGAAATGGAAGAATTTAAGAACGCAATATATGCAAGAGCAACGGAGAATAAAGCAGTCCAAAAAAAGTGGAGCTGGGACTGCCGATGTATACGTTACCAAACTTTGGTGCTTCCAGCAACTAAATTTTTTGCAAGTGCATACAAATCTTAGGGAAAGCATAAATAATAAAGAGGTGAGTAATGAAACGATTTTTAAATTCATTTATTCTAACATATGTATGTATGTTATATTAGGTCTTAATCCAGGAGTTACAAAGCGAAATAGGCAGCATTGAAGAAAATTCTATTGATGAACCTCCACCTAAGAGAAAAAAGGTATGTTTGGATATTTAATGTGTGTACATATGTATTAATGTATGTAATATTTATTAAATTAGGGCTCCAGTGCAATAAACGTTTTTCGAAACGAGGTTGAAAATTTCAAAACCATCATAAATCAAAAGAAAACCGAAAAGAAATTTGCATGGCTTGGAAATCTTGTAACATGCCGGATGGAGGAAATACGTCCACAGGACCAAGACGATGCTGCCTGGCAAGTTCAATGTTTTATGAGAAAACTCTGTAGCAAAAGTGCTTCGGCTGTCGCCATTGGCATTTCAGAAGAGGCTCCACCTTGTTCAACACAAAAGAAAAACTTATTAGACCAATCTGTATCTCGTTCAACAGAGTCCATAGACATTTTGGAATTATCATTGCAGGGAATATTTGACGATGATGATGAGGATTATGATTAAAAATTTAAAGGTTGGTAATTACCCAAGCACATAAACATAAATTAAACATACATATTCAAATCAATTTATTTTATTTTTAGATTTAAAGAAAATCAGCACGCCATTTATGTTTTTATGTTAACTTCCAAATATTTAATTAATTTAATTGTTGAATGAATTTTTTAATTTTGTATTACATTTCTTAACAAAACTTAAAAAAAAAGATAAACAAATATTGTTATCATAAATTTGCTGTTTTATTTCAGAATAAAAAATATGTACATATATACATATGTTCATACATATGTATGTATAAACACAAAAAAAAATTAGAGCCAATCTACTTTGCCCTCATTATTAAAATAAGACATAAATTGTTGTCGATAATGTTCTGCATGTCCCTTTTTAGGATTGTACATACTTTCCTGATTTTCATTAATTTCCATTGTGGAATGTATGGATTGGTTAAGGCAGGTGTCATCAGACTCCAACAAAAAATTATGTAAAACGCAGCTGGCTAAAGTTATAATTTCAACAGTTTCTGGCTTTTTCAAGTTCATAGGAGCTAAGAAAACCCGAAATCTATTTGACAAAATGCCAAAAGCATGTTCCACAACATGCCTTGCACGAGAAAGCCTGGCGTTAAAAACTTGTTTTTCCCTTAAATTTGTATGATAAGGGTAAGGTTTCATTAAATGCGTTTGTAACGGAAACGCATCATCTCCAACTACAACGTATGGAAGCATTCGACCATTTCCTACAACACTGTTATGTGGTATTTCCTTTTCATCTTCCAAAACATCTTTTAAGCAACTCTGAAAGAACACACCAGCATCATTATTGCGACCATTGCAACCAATGTCCACAAATATAAATTTGCAATTAGCGTCAGCTAAGGCCATTAAAACTATACTGTTGGTTCCTTTGTAATTGTGGTAATATGCTCCGTGTTTTCGTAACGGCCGAAAAGTTATATGCTTTCCGTCCAAAGCACCTAAACAATTCGGAAATTGCCACTTGATTGCAAATTCCTTTGCTATTTTTTCCCATTCTGACGGAGTTTTAGGAAACTAAAATTAAACATAAATAGAATGTTTTCCAAAAATGAGCTTCAAATATGGAAAATTTTGTACAACAATACCTTTAAATATATTGGAGCCATATGCTTACAAATTGCTCTGCATACCTCAGGAACTACAGCCGAAATTTTAGATCTTGATACTCTTGTCTGGTAGTCTATGCTGCGATAAGTTTCACCTAAAAGAAATTTCGATAGTTTTATGTATTAACTATGTGTCTAAATAAATTTTGTTTATAATCACACATACCTGTGGCAAGAAAACGCAGCGTTATTGCCAACTTTTCAGCAGGAGATATCGCGTCTCTCATTGGAGTGTCAGCGCGTCTTATATCCTGTTGCACTAAGTTTAGCACGAACTTAAACTGCTCCTCGGACATTCTGAGGTAGTTCTTATATGACGCTTCGTCAGTCAACAGCAATTCATTTTTTAAAAAGGAGAATGAGCCGCGCTCAACTCTCACATTCCTCCATGGTTTTATCCATTGCTTTTTTGTTTCTTTTACGGGCAGAAACGATGCTGCTTTACACAAATTAGATAAACCTTGAAAAAGTTTCAAATTATTATAGTTTTTTTTACAAAACACATTATAACTACAAACCATTTAATATGTCTTTTTTTTCATCGGCGTCAGAATCCAAATCGATTGCTTCTCCTATGCATTCAATTATGGATTTTACTAAATCATTTTTTTCTTTTGAATTCATTTTTCAACTCAAATTATTTTATATTATATATTTTTTCGCGTTAAACACAAATGTCAAATTGTAAGAAAATGAAAGCAAAACAAAACAGTAAAATTGACTTTAAAATTTTCATGTGTGAACGTAACAGCAATTTCAAAAGAAAATTTGAAAAAGTTGGGCAACTAAAATCTCCGCGTGTGATCTTGGACTTAAGCAAATGACATTTGACGAAACTTAAAGAAAAGTGTTGTTAAGTACATTATAGTTTGCCACATATGATTTATATGTAATTGCACAGTTGCTTAAGTTGGCTTAAGCTAGCTTATGCATATTATAGTTGGGCCTTAAGCTTAAAATGTAACAGTGATGCTAATTCATTGGTTTTATTGTCGAATATAGCGATTTTAAATTGAATTTTTTAAATAAACTTAAATTTAAATGAAAATAATCTAAATTCACATTTATACCATGTTTCCACGACAAATTGAAGCACTTGCTTCGCTCTCTGAATCATGATCAGCGTTGCCACAAAGAAAAATATTTTCCTACCAAAGTTATTCCTAAAATCTACCAAAACCTAAAAAAAAACTACCAAAATTTGTTTTCATTAATGATTCACTATTATACTCAGTCGTACGTTCTGTCAAAAATGGCATTTGTGCTAAAAAAGTGTGGATTAGAAATGTATTTGTGTGACAGACTTTCTGACAGATCTGTACAATTTGAGAATTTGAAAAAATTCATAAAATATTTTGTATTTTTTTTTGCGATCAGAGTTGCAAAATGTTTTTTTATGGTAGTCACAAATATCACAAATATCTTTTTTAAAATTAATGGCTATATATTATATGATACCAAGAACCCTCGCGGACGAGCATGTGGTGGATCGGCAATACTTATAAAGGCCAGAATCAAACATTACACAATACAACATTTTTGAGGTGATTTATTCTGGACTCAATTCCGTCTTCATTAGTCATTAACATGTCTTAAAAAAGTCAAACTTCATATAAAAAACATTATTTTTAATACTGTTTTTTTTTACATGAAGTTGGACTTTTATTAAGACATGTTGTTAGCAAATGAAGACGGGGTTTAATGTTTATCATTTTATTTTTTAACTTAAACCCACGTCTACATTAGTCATTAACATGTCTTAACAAAAGTCAAACTTCATATAAAAAAAGGTATTAAAAATAATGTTTTTTTATATGAAGTTTGACTTTTGTTAAGACATATTAATGTCTAACCTACCGCCTATACCTGATAAAAAAATGTCTTGATAAAAGTCAAACTTCATATAAAAAAACCCAGTATTTAAAAATACCCAGTATTTAAAAATACCCAGTATTTTTTTAATATGAAATTTGACTTTTATCAAGACAATATTTTATAAGGTATAGACTGGTGGTAATGGGGACGGTGGTTAAACCCCCGTCTTCATTTGCTATCAACATGTCTTAACAAAAGTTAAACTTCATATAAAAAAACAGTATTAAAAATAGTTTTTTTTTCATATGAAGTTTGACTTTTGTTAACGAATGTTAACACGCAGTCTTGACGAGCCATTGATTTGTTTGCACATGAACAAAGCGTCGGCAGAATAAGGAACAATAATTTGTTTACTTTTTTCTATGTGGAGAAAACGTACGATATGCATGTTCCGACTAAACATAATTTTCTGTTTGTCGTCAATGTTATTTGAATGCTTATAGCACAGCAAATAGCATTTGCACGCTGGATCAACAGATGGCGTTCTTTAAAAGTCAAACTTTCTTACTAAGAACAACATTTGATGGCAGACATCGTTGTGCGAACAAATGTTCGAACAATGCTGTTTGAACAAGAACATGACATCGACAACGACGGTCTTCACGAGAGGTTTTGATGTGCGCACATGAATTTGTTCAATGGTTGAACAAATCAATGGCTCGTCAAGACTGCGTGTAATGTCTAATGGAGACGGGCGGTAAAAATTGAATTAGGAGACATACAAATTTGAACTAGTTCAATTAAACTACATAGTTCGTTCGTGAACTACCCAAGTCTAGAGTAAACCGGTGGCGTCTATTTACATACATATGCACATATGTATGTACATTGAATGTGTATATTTGCAAATAAGATTTTTTAGTTAAAATTAAACTTTTGCCTTTATAATTGTGCTGAAAAAAGGAAAGTAAAAAAATTAAGTAATGGCAGCAGCTTTAAACGGTGTTTTTCCAAATACTTTGCAAGAAAAAATTAAAGCCTCTAAACTTTTAGTAGTTGGAGCTGGTGGAATTGGTTGTGAAATTTTGAAAAATTTGGTATTGTCAGGTTTTCCAGAAATTGAAATTGTATGTACCCAAGTATATTAGCATGTAAAAAATGTTTATTACCTTTAAATATTAAATTTAATGCTACTTGTATGTTAGATTGATTTGGACACCATTGATTTAAGTAACTTAAATCGACAATTTTTATTTCACCGCGAGCATGTGGGCAAGTCTAAAGCACAAGTTGCTCGAGAAAGTGCTTTACAATTTAATCCAGATGTCAAAATAGTGGCGTATCACGATAGCATTATGGCGTAAGTAAGAACTATGGAGTACAGTAAGAGCTAATAATGTTTAATGATTTTGTATCCAACAGAACTGACTATGGAGTAAATTTCTTTAAAAAATTCGACGTTGTATTAAACGCTTTAGACAATCGTGCCGCCCGAAATCATGTCAATCGTATGTGTCTTAATGCCGAAGTCCCTCTAATTGAAAGTGGTACAGCCGGATATAATGGTCAAGTTGAACTGATTAAAAAAGGATTAACGCAATGCTACGAGTGTACACCTAAAGCTGCTCAAAAGAGTTTTCCTGGTTGTACTATACGCAATACTCCATCGGAACCTATACATTGCATTGTTTGGGCGAAACATCTCTTCAAGTAAGTTGTTTGGAGTCAGTATGCACAACAGGAATATTTTTTACTTATGAGCTAAACCTTAGGGTATATACCTACCTACTAGATTTTGCAGATCAGTTGAAAGTTTTTTTTTCATATTTAATTACATTTACATTCGATTCGCTAAATCAGTGAACAGTAAATTTGTTTAGGTTGAACTTTTAAGTTATGAATTTTACTAATTAAATGAGACTGTTAGGATCTAAATTCTACTCCTTTTGTAAATTTGTAGTTTTGGGAGTATTTTGGATTTGGTAGTAATCCCGAACAGGGATTATTGGTTGGTACCGGTGCAGGAGTTCACATTCTAGGAACTAGTATTCGCAGGTCATATAGGGTCCCACATCCCAATGTAGGCAGAGGCGACCCTGAAGTACATCTAATTAGTGTGTGATGCCTATGCATCCAGAAGTGTTTCGTTTTTTGTTGTATAGAGTTTAGTCCTCTTTATAGATTAATTTCGTATTGCTTACTAAATATCAAAATATTTATTTGTTATTTACATATCGCACTTGATCGACAAGAGCGTATTAACTTTAAATTTTCACTTTTTTCAAGAAATAAACTAACAACATCAAAATTTGAAATCTATACATATAATAAAATAGTAACTTATTTTAAATTTCGAAACTTAAATCTCGGACACAAACCAATTACGTTAACAGAGGTGTGTTAACACGCTAACGTAGCACTGTTAGCATATAAATCCTGGGAGTATATCTTCAAAATGGAATTGTGACCACATTTTTGGACCACATAGACCGAAAAAATGTAGTTTTATTGTTTTTCGATAAAAAATTAAAAATGTTAGATATATTCTGAAAATTTTAAGTTTTTCACATTATAATATTTAAAATTTTTTTTCAGAATAAATCTGAATTCCAGAAGCCCTGTAGAAGATGGGCCGCTAAAAATTGTTGGTTTTTAAAGGAATTTTATCCTTTTATGATTCCTAGTACTTAAATCCATTAAAAAATCGAGTTCTGATATAAAGTTTTACAAATTTGTAAATTTTCAAATTTGAAATTTCTTTAGGATGAACTCCTGCAGAACGGTAAAAGATGGGCAGCTAAAAGTTGATAAATTTTAAAGGAATCATATCCTTTTTTTATGATTCCTTTTATGTCACGAGAAATAATGGGTGATTTTTTTGAGGTTAGGATTTTCATGCATTAGTATTTGACAGATCACGTGAGATTTCAGACATGGTGCCAAAGAGAAAGATGCTCAGTATGCTTTGACATTTCATCATGAATAGACTTACTAACGAGCAACGCTTGCAAATCATTGAATTTTATTACCAAAATCAGTGTTCGGTTCGAAATGTGTTTTATCGACAAATTTCGTTCAGCGATGAGGCTCATTTCTGGTTGAATGGCTACGTAAATAAGCAAAATTGCCGCATTTGGAGTGAAGAGCAACCAGAAGCCGTTCAAGAACTGCCCATGCATCCCGAAAAATGCACTGTTTGGTGTGGTTTGTACGCTGGTGGAATCATTGGACCGTATTTTTTCAAAGATGCTGTTGGACGCAACGTTACGGTGAATGGCGATCGCTATCGTTCGATGCTAACAAACTTTTTGTTGCCAAAAATGGAACAACTGAACTTGGTTGACATGTGGTTTCAACAAGATGGCGCTACATGCCACACAGCTCGCGATTCTATGGCCATTTTGAGGGAAAACTTCGGAGAACAATTCATCTCAAGAAATGGACCGGTAAGTTGGCCACCAAGATCATGCGATTTGTCGCCTTTAGACTATTTTTTGTGGGGCTACGTCAAGTCTAAAGTCTACAGAAATAAGCCAGCAACTATTCCAGCTTTGGAAGACAACATTTCCGAAGAAATTCGGGCTATTCCGGCCGAAATGCTCGAAAAAGTTGCCCAAAATTGGACTTTCCGAATGGACCACCTAAGACGCAGCCGCGGTCAACATTTAAATGAAATTATCTTCAAAAAGTAAATGTCATGGACCAATCTAACGTTTCAAATAAAGAACCGATGAGATTTTGCAAATTTTATGCGTTTTTTTAAAAAAAAAAGTTCTCAAGCTCTTAAAAAATCACTCGTTATAAGAAACAAAAATAAAGCAAAGAGTTGCGTAGTATGGTTGAAATGACTCAATCGTTTCTTAATTGCGCAGAATTGTGGTTTGATTTTCAGATCTTAGAAAATTTAGTGGCCGTTTTAAATCCCATTAAAGTTGCAGATGTTATTATTCAGACCCTCAGCTTTTGGCTATTAATTCAACTCTTTTAAGAACGATGGTTGAAAAGAAAAATAAATGAATGAAGAGATAATAAACCGTTTGTGTTTACTTAAGTATTTAAAATGTAGTGAAATTGCTAATAGGCCAAAAAATGTCATAAAACTTTATTAAATATTCGTTTAACTTTAGCATAATTGTTCAATACATTATTCAAGCCACTCGAATCTGTAGAACCGTTGTGTTGTTAACTAAATGGAACCCAACTTTTAAAAAGAGACTTCGCAACAAAAACAAGGAAAAGAATGTCCAGTGATTTGTTAAACGCACTAAAAGTTCTAAAATCATATTTTATAAAGAAATAATTATTGAAATACTTTTTCAGTATTTAGAAATATTTGTTATTGTTTTTAAGTTTTATAAACTGTTAATAAATGAAAAAGAAATGAAATAGTCCAGGAAATCCGAAACCCTAGATTACCTCATATTTTTAAGTCGATCAGAAATATTTTCATACAGGACGATTTTAAAAATCCACATGGCGTAGCATGGTTAGATGTTGTGACAGAAATTTTCGAGATAGAATATAGAAAAGCAACGAAAAGGACCAAATTAACAATAGTGCACATAAACCCAAATAATTTTCAAAAGATGCGTGTTGGCATAGCTCTCCAAACTCGGAGCAATTCAGTTGCTGCTGCAAACCAATCTGCTAATGAAAATCAACAGTTTATACGAAGTTCATCATAAATCGAAAATATTGTCAGGACGCCTACGGCGCACAGAGGGGCCATAGCTGAAAAAAAATTAAATTTTTAAAAGCACTGCTTTCGATTATCTTGTTTGTGATGCTTATATTGTATAAGCTAGAGGATCTAGGAACAGGAAAATTTTTTTAGAGTATGCCTTCGATAAAAGATAACAGCAACGAATTTTAAAATTTTGTATATAATGTGTGTATAAATGTAGATGAGGTAGTCTTGTATCAAAAAAAAAAAAAAAAAAAAATACAGCTCAATATCTTTTTTATATATTCCCATATTTATGACATTTCTATCAGTTTATGTTTCTAATTTATTTCATGCTACTGCTATGTTAACAGTATAACTTTTAAATTAAAAATAGTCTAGTTTTTAGCTCAAAAAAGATATAACATTGAAATTGTTCCACAATATTTTATATTTTGCTAACTAAAGGTGTGTTTACATTGAGTGTACATGTCATATGTACTGTCAAAATTGCTATCCATATGGAATTTCATGTGTATGTCAAAATCAGTGTTTTACATGTGGTTTATAATTTTTGAGTTCAAACGTACCCATGTTACGTACATATGACATAACCTCCTGTTGTTGAAAACAAAAACTAAAATTTTTAAAACAGCATACATATTTTTTTAAATTGTTAGACTATATAATAAAACTAATAATAATAGCTTTATTGGGGCTTGTTGCAATAAGTTATTAGGCAATTTTGTATATTTTTGCCGCCATTTCATTTTATTAGAAACCCGCTAGTGATGTCAACTATGCAAAGAACTACCGTTTTGTGTTATCATTTAGGTGCTTCTACAACAGTACAGAAATCAATTTATAATAGACAAATTATATAAAAACAAAAAGTAATTATAATAAATAATACAATAAGTAATAATTAATATCATTTGAACTATATCAGCAACAATTGAATGAATAATTTTGTTGATGTTAATGTCAATTTATTTTCACTCTTTTTTTATTAGGAATAAAATATGTTTTGTCCTAATTCTTATGACAAATTAAACTAAATTACTTTAAAATAACTGAACCGTTGCTTTTGAAAATGAGAGAACTCCATTTTATTTTATTTAATGATTTGCACTTGAATGACGTTAAAAAAATCACAGGCCGGAATATACAGTGGATCAATAAAGTTTAGGCACATCATGATTTTCAAGAGTGTTCTGTTAATAACTTTGGATCAAAATAAAATAATTTTGATATCGTTTTAAAGATTGAGTTATATTGACCATTTAGAACAAAAAATAATTTATATCTTATTGTTTCTAATATACAACGCTTTAAAAACTAAAAAACAAGCTATGTTTATCTAAAAAAAGTTTAGGCACGTACTGCATTAATGCCCTTTAATCCCTTGTATAACGGTAAATTTTTACATTTTTATTTCAACTCATGTTTATTCACATGTTAAATCCTCGGTAGGCGAGAGTTTTAAATGAAAAAATATTCTTGGTATTTAATTCGTGACGAAAACAGCAAAATGAGCAATCGTTCAGAAATTTCCGTAGATGTCCGTAAAATTATAATAAATCTTCATGCACAGGGAAAATCCTATCGCGAAATTGGTGTGATTGTACAGAGGCCTTATACCTGTGTAAGAAACATCATAAAACATTATGAAAAAACCAACAAATTAGAACGTGAGAGGAGAAGTAGACGTCCAAAAAAATTTACATCTCGTCAGGAGCGTATGATTGTTGCTGCAGTGGCTTAAAATCCAAAGATTTCAGCTGTAGAATTGTTTCGGGAAATGAAGAAAAGTTTTGGTGAACACCTTAATCCACAAACAATAAGAAATACGCTGCACAGAGCTGGATATCATGGAAGAGTTCCCCGTCGCAAACCTTGTCTTTTTCAACATAAACAAGAAAAAGCGGTTAGAGTTCGCAAAACTCCACATTAATCAGCCTGAAGCCTTCTGAAACAGTGTGATATTTAGTGATGAATCGAAGTTTAACATTTTTGGTTCAGATGGTCCACAAAAATATGGCGAAAAGCAAACAAAGAGCTTCATGAAAATAATATTATTAAGACTATGAAGCACGGTGGTGGCAATGTTATGGTTTGGGGATGTATGGCGGCATCTGGAGTGGGAAATCTTGTCTTTATAGACGACAAAATGGACAAGCACTCTTATTTAAATATTTTAAAAGAAAACTTATCTCCAAGTGTTGCGAAGCTGGGCTTAAATGGGAAATTCTTGTTCCAACAAGATAATGACCCAAAACATTCTTGATATCTTGTGCAGGAATGGCTTAAAAACCCCTCCGCAATCGACAGACACGAATCCTATAGAGCATATTTGGCACTTACTAGAGAAAAAAATACGGAAACATCACATTACATCCAAAGAATCACTTAAAGCGGAACTTCGCTTAGAATGGGAAAAAATTACTCCTGATGAAACATCCAACCTAGTAAGAAGTATGAGTAGACGTTTAGAAGCAATTATCCAAGCTAAAGGAGGTTTACCCAAATACTAGACATGCAAAAACCCCGAATATACCGAAAATTTTCACATGTGTGCCTAAACTTTTTTTACATAGACTTACCTTATTTTTTAGTTTAAAAGCCATTGTATATTAGAAGTAATAAGATATAAATTATTTTTGTGTTAAATGGTCAATAAACCTATCAATCTTGAATATAGCATGAAAATAATTTTATCAAGTTATGCAGATGCAAAGTTACTGGCGAAACACTTTTAAAAATCATGTTGAGCCTAAACTTTATTGATCCACTGTACTTATTTTATATTTTTTGTGGTCTTATTGCATGTAAGTTTAATATACAATAATAGTTATCCATTTTAACTGCAAAAAAAGATTTTGGTATGCGCCATTGTAGTTGCTGATTTTCTTTTACTGGAATGTAATTATAATACCAAAAAATGTAATAGTTTAAATACATATTTTATTACAATATCATTGCGTTCTTCTTGGTACACTAAAACAAAAAACCGAAAAAAAACTAAAATTATATTTAATTTTATGGGTAAAATGTGGAAAAAGAAAGAAAGAAAGAAATTACTATACTTACATATATTTCTTAGGTTACATAGCGAAGATTTTTCACCATAGTTGCAGTATGATTGCTAAATTCTGATAATCCTTCTAATATATTGCAATATAAAAAATAGTACTATTCAACATGGATTAAAAACATAAAATTATGTAATTTGTAATAAGACTTAGGTTTTATTAATATTTTTTTCACAAAATGGAGTTCTCTCATTTTCAAAAGAAACGGCTCAATGAAGTGATTTGCAGCACTTTCGATACCCACAATACCTCTGTAGCATTTTTATCCTGCGCACTGTGGTCAATATTTTGAGATAGCGGCCAAAACTCCTTTTGGTTTTTGTTCTCCGATTTTAAAGTTATTAGACTCATATGAAAGTAGACAGTAGTAAACCTCGGGAGCCAATAAATTAGAACTCTATTTCAACTATTTCACTGAGAACAGGGTGCTCCAAAATGGGCTTTTTCAGAATTTAGTAAATTTATGATATTTTTAGTTAATTTTTAAAGTTTAAATGATCATAACTTTTTTGTTTTTCAAGATTTTTGGACGAAATAAATTTTGTGTTGTAACTTAACTTATTTCCTATTACTGGTAAAAAAATTGAAGCTCTACTGTTTTCAGAACAATTTAAATATTTTTTTTAAAAAAGGTCAAATTTCTCGGAAATTTCCTACTTCATAGAGCACAACTCCTGTGAGTCAAGCTGAGTCAAAACACAAATTTACTATTTTGTAGTCCTAACTCTCCCCTACATTCCTATATATACATGTCCATGCATCGGGACTGCACTTTTTGAGCTACAGCAATTTTTCTGACCCAAGATAAGATATTCGGTACAAATGCACGTCATATTTTTTGAGAAGTTATTTGTATGTGAAAGTGGATATTATGCATATATTTTGATACAATTTTGTACAAGAGTTCTTATTGACCCAAAAAATAATTCTGTTGAAATTAGGAGAAGTTGGCCCATATTTGGACCTAGTCCACATAGAAGGGTGTATCAAAATTTTGACAAAAATGACAATAGAACTCTCAAATTATGTGGTATCTGGCAATTCATTTGGAAAAGGTAAAAAATGATTTCATTGCCATCTAATATTACATAACTTAAATACCTGAAAATTGCAAATAAATTTAAAACCAATGGAAATAACTGGTAAAACCAAGTACCTGTTATACAGGGTGGGCCAAAAGAAACCAAGGGCTCTCCAAAAATTTGTCTTAAAAGTGCCATTGTGTCTCGGGCAGTATGGGCAGTGGCTCCGTCCTGCTGAAACCACATACCAGGTCTGTTTTCAAGAGCAGGACGTAAAAAATTTTCTATCGTAAACCGATACCGCTCTCCATTTACGGTTACAGCACTTCCATCTTCATTCTCGAAGAAGTAGGGCCCAATGAAATTTTCAGATGTGATCCCACACCATACTGTACACCTGATGGGGTGCAATTGGCGTTGATGAATGGCTCTTGGATTTTCAGAACCCCAGAACCTACAGTTCTGCTTATTAACAAAGCCATTCAAATGAAAATGAGCTTCATCACTCATAATCAAATTTTCAATAATGTCGGCGATATGCTCTTTGCGTTAAAATAATTGATCTCTGGTTTAAATAATACAATTCCAAGTGTTGTCTATATAATCTGAAAGAAAAAATAAAAAAAAGTTAATAAACAAAAAAGTTATTAAACTTTTACACCCCTTGGTTTCTTTTGGCCCAAAGAGGTAAAAAAGATCATGTTGAAACTTCGAGCAATAGTATATTAATCCATGCATTCATTTTTTTTTCATTATTGTTTAAACAATGGCTAAATTCAGTTATAGTGTTCTATCTGATATATATTTTGAACGGAAAGATGAAAACGACATTATTTTACATATAATGAATAATCCATTCTTCAAAATATGCGACAAACAAGAAATTAAAATTCATAACTTAAAAATAAAAAACTTTTTAAATACTTTAAGAAAACGGTACAATCAATGTTCCAGAAACAAGAAATTGTTTTACTCACGCAACCAAGAATGGCTAAGAAATAAACTTATTTTTAAAAAGCCATCAGTAACTACCACGGAAACTGGAAAAGGTGGTCGACCAGCAAAGCCAATTGATAATTGTAGTGAAAGATCACGAAGACGCAAACTTAAACATATCAATGAAGAAGTTTCTTGTAGCATCATAAAGGATTTATGCATTGAATTCAACCATCGAAAACTAAAAAGAGTAAAATTGCTATCATTGAAAAAATAGTGGAAGCAAGCCCAAGACGCACAAAAAGGATTTTAGAAAGTATGCCGACACCAACTGAAGAAAATAAATTACTCCAGAAGAAGCATTTGCACTATTTTTGGATTTGAAAATGACTAAAAACCAATATACAGAATTGCGGAAGCGAACCAATGAAAAAAATTGTTGAATTTTTCCATCATATCGAGATATAGTTTCTGCCAAAAAAGATTGCTTACCTTCACCAACTGCTATTAGGTAACTTCAAGTTCAGCAGAAATAAAATTGCAGGATCTTCTTGAACACACTGCAGAACGATTATTAAAGACATTTGATGCTGACTATTTAAAGCAGTTTAAAAATTGAAGCATAACTTTTCTAAATGGGGATGTGTTGGGTCCTCTGGCCAGAAACAATACAAACAATGTAATGCGGAAAATTCATCAGATGCTAATTTATTTATGATTTCTTTCGTTCCATTACGTTTAACAAAAACTTATATTGGTTCAGATAGATGTATGGAAGAATAAAATTCCCTCGTCAACAAAATTTTGTAAACCAATAAAGTTTGCTTACAAAAAAGAAACTAAAGATGCCATAACTGAAGAAGTTGGCAAAATAACAGATGAAATTAAAGAACTTCAACCAGTGATATTTGAATTTAATGACCAATGCATCGAAGTTAACTTTAAAATGTCACTTACAATGATCGATGGAAAAGTTGCACAAGCTTTAACCGAAACAAAGTCTTCGTCAAGCTGCACCATATGCCAAAAAACATCAAGTCAATTGAGCCAACCACCAACACAATTCGATAGTTTTAATGAAGCATATGAATTTGGAATGTCACCTCTTCATGCTCGAATTCGTTTTATGGAGCATATTCTTAAATTGGGATACGATTTGGAATTTGGCCCGTTAGGCGAAACAGTGAGAAACAACAAAGAAAATTTGGAAAAAAGAAAGCAAAAAAAAAGATATTCAAGAAAAATACCGTGAGATAGGCCTTATAATTGACCAGCCAAAGCAAGGAGAAGGAAATTCTAATGATGGAAACACAGCAAGGAGATTTTTTTCCGATCCAGAAACTGCAGCTTCTATAACTGGAGTAGATTATGATTTAATACGACGATTCCAAATCATATTAAAAGTTATAGCATGTAGCAAAAAGATATATGCAAAAAAATTTGGTCAGTATGCTAATGAGACAGCAACCCTTTATAACCAAAAATATTCTTGGAGACATATGCCAACCACAGTTCACACTTCCAATTGGAGATCTCTCAGAAGAAGCGCAAGAAAAAAGGAACAAAGACTACAGATTCTTTCGCGAGCACAATACAAGAAAAATTTCCAGATATTGTACTAATGAAGATCTTATTAATATTTTGTTGTGCACATCAGACCCATATATGTCCAGTATTCGACAAAAATGGAAATCAACCTCATTAGAGTTAGATGAAGAAGCTAAACAACTACCGCAAAATGAAAATCAAAGCTATTTGGAAGAAATTTTTACTAATATTGTTTAATTAATACTAGTTTAAAGATTATAATTTGTTTCTAATTTTAGTATAAATTTTTATTAATACATTTAAATAAAATATATGTGCACTTTAAATCAATAGTAAAAGTTTACTTAAAATTTTATCGATGTTATGTTCTGTATATAATATATCCAAATGGTATTGATATTGTTGGGAATTTCAGTGTTATTTTTCAGTTTAATCCTCACAAGAATTAGATTTCTTCCAAAAAACCAACCTTTGGCCCCTGTGAATATTGAGACTAAATAAATGTCAGGGGCCAAATGTCGGCATTTTCTGACCAAAATTAAGTTTAGGAATAATAAATAAGTATTGGTTGTAAAATACGATTGAACAAAATAATAAATTATAAAAAAATACCTATTTAAAATGTCAAAATATTCAACTTTTACATGGAAACTCAACAAAAAATTAAAATGCATTTTTAACTCCACATTACTTCCGTTCCTATCAGTCGATTTTTACGTTTGAACACGCAAATTGAAGCTTAAAGTCCCTCCTATTGAACAAAAAAAATCGCGTAAAAAAATACCAATCCGGTCAAAAGTTATAGAGTTTTGACCGCTATCTCGCGAAATTGACCACTGTGCTGCGGTCTAAAGTTGGTAATTAGGTGATATTACAGTTTGCTTGCCGTCTTAAAAAAATATTTAAAAACAATGAACTATTGTAAAGTAAATTTTTAATTTAATGTGCTTTATTAGTGCTGGTAAAAAAGATAAACACAAAAATATTAAAATTGAGTCATTCGTATAAAAATGTCCTCCTGGACCTAGTTTTGAAAATATATGTATCCCATTGGAGCCACAAAAAATAAAGATCTGTCTGTTTTAAATATCAATAAATTCGATTTAGCCGTGATTGACATACAATTAAACAAACTTGCAAATAGATATATAATATACATATGTATGTATGTATGTATGTATGTATGTATGTATGTATGTATGTATGTATGTATGTATATGTAACTTTATTATTAATATCACCTGTGTTTCGATATAAATCTGCGAACATGAAATTACTAACAAAATTTAAAATAAAGATATTGGTTAATTTTAAACTCCTTAAATTCATAATAAAAAAAATAAGCGGAATTTTTGAAACTAAAAGTGAAACTGAAAACATCTGTTGTCATATAGTTTTACACATCAAATAGAGCGTGCTTTAAATAAAAAACTAACACATGTTATTGCACATAGGTAAATAACATATGTTTCAAGAGGTTTACACTATGTGTATAGTTATACATAGGGAAAATCTGACATTCCATATGACTTGTATACGCAATGTAACCACGCTTTAACTAGGAGAAAAAATTCAAATAAATTTGCAAAAATTTGTACTCCTTATTTTGGAAAAACTGGATTAGGCTATCGAAAAATCAAAAATTTTAATTTATAATTGCTTTAACTCGCTCATTTTAAAACATAATACATAGATTAATATGTAGGTATTAACTAGACCGTTAAGCTCATATACTCCACTGCTATACCCTTGTCAAATTTTGGAAATATTTTGATTCTACTCCACTGTGCAACGTGGGGGGCACAACTAGTTTAAAATTATAGAAATGGGTAAAGGGAAACGTATTGTTCAACTTAATTGTTATTCATGACTGGACTGATAAATCTTGTGGTAAGTAGGAGTTTCCTGTTAAAATTTACCATTTCTGGAACCATTTGGTACTTGAATTGAAAATTTATAACAATATATTTTTAATTCAACAATTTGATTTTTTTGCTCTTCTTTTTATTAACCTGTAATTTTAAGTAAAATTTTTATTGCTATATATAAATTAAATTTAAATCACTTTTAAGTTATTTCTTAAACTCACTCACACAATGCGCAAGTGCTGCTGTTTTCTACCAAGAAGTTAAATAAAACTGACAAATTTCAGGACATAATCAATAAATAGTTTAAAATTTATTTATTGTATTTAATATTTATATCTTTTTTAATTACACGCTCTTTTAATCTAAAGAAATAGAAATTTAAAAACGTTCCGTTAACAAATTCACAACTTACAAAAACGTAGCTACGATCGTAATGCAGAATACATACAATCGTAAAAATTTAAATGAAACGGACCACAGAATACCAAAGTTGACAAACGGAGAATATTTCGACTAGAATCGAAACGCAGAATAGGGCTGATTATAGTAAGCAAATTCCATTTGCAAATATATTTTTATTGTTTTTCTTTTATTTTTTTGCAATTAATGCCAAATAAATATATTTTTGAGTTACCACCATTTTTTTTTTCGTATAGGATTAGATAGTGAAGTATATTGTTACGTTTTTAGTTTAGGTTGCAAAAATAAAAACACGCCGATTTAAATTTTATTGTACGTTTTTTTTACTTCCATCAACAACTTTCTGAATTTCTATGTCCGAAGTCGTCCGAGCTGAATGGCTCTGCAGAGCTATAACTTTTATTGTCACTGTGTATATCCTCTAAGAGGCAGATATATAAATATTTTCATTATTACTGCAATAAGCAATCAATTTCGTTATCAGAAAATATTTTTTTTAAAGTAAAATAAACAAGATATAATAAAAATGGTTATAAGCAAAGAAGGACTGAATTATTTTATAATAATTCTTGCAAAAAAAAACCGACTTCAAAACAGACAAACTTAAAATCATGTTTCTTTAAGACGGTAACTATTGCGACACCCTGTAATTTCCGAATTAAAATTTTATACTAGTTATAGCGGTCGTAGCAATACAGGTTCATTGTAAATTTCAACCGTCTGTCTGTAACGGTTTAAAAGTTTTGTCATATACATCAAATTACATAAAATATTGCGACACCCTGTAATTTACAATTTTAAATATTTATACTCTAATACGTCTAATTGTTAAGTGTTTATCAATAACTGTTTAAAAGATATGGTCATATATATCAAATGACGTCACCTATTGGGACACCCTTTAAATTCAAATTTTAATATAAATACTTTTTAAGGAGGACTATGTCATACAGATTCTTTTTAAATTTTAACTTTGTGTCCATATACATCAAATTACATCCACTATTGGGACACCCTTTAATTTCCAATTTTAAATATTTATACTTGTTGTTATACCAGACATAGTAGTGAACATTCTGTATATTTTTCAAGTGTTTGTCTATAACGGTTCCAAAGATGAGGACATAATGGTCAAATTACATTAATAATGGGGACACCCTTTAATTTATAGATCCAAATTTTATAGTTGTTGTAATAGCGGACTAAGCAATATAGGTTCTTTGTAAATTTCAACTGTCTATCTATAACAGTTGAAAAGTTTGGCCATATATATTACTTTTACATTAACTATTGGGACACCCTTTAATTTCCAAATTCATATTTTACACTTGTTATTTTAGCGGACTTAGCAATACAAGTTTTTTGTAAATTTCAACTGTCTGTCTACAACGGTTCAAAAGTTTGGCCATATATATATCAAAATAAACCAACTAATGGGACACCCTTTAATTTCTAATTTTAAATATTTATACTTATTATAAGAGACATAGTAACGAACACTCTGTGCAACTTTCAAGAGTATGTCTATAACGGTTCAAAAGATAGGAGAATAAAGGTGAAATTAAGTCACCTATGGGGTCACCCTTTAATTTTTAATTTTATTTTTTAATTACTTTTTGTTATTGGGTGCTACAGTGATACGCACTTTTTTTTAATTTTAAATGGGTGACCTATAAAGTTAATAATACACGTAAAAAACATGTATGTTGTATGGGGACACCCTTTAATTTTTAAACTTTTGAACTTATTTTCAAATGGGACCAATCTGTAGCCACAACCTTTGTAATAGTGCAAAAATTTTGAAAATCGGTTCAGAAATGACCGACTTATGAAGGCACAAACATACAAAAAAAAAAAAAAAAAAAAAAAAAAAGCAACACACAGACGAATTGATAACCTCCTTCTTTTTTTGAAGTCGGTTAAAAAGAGTCACAATTAAAAAACTTCTGAACAATTTTATCATAAAAATATCTGATTTCAAATTAAAATCATAAAGTAAAACAAATTTTATTAACAAAATAGCATCATCTCAAAAACCAACCAATTTTAAATACAACAATTTGATTATTTTTAACTTGAATAAAGACTCAAATCAAAATAATACCTTTTTATGAAAATATACGATTTATTTCTGTTTTAGCTTTGATATTAACTCGAATAATACATTTTTGTTAATATAAAGGTACTCAAGACACTATCACGAAAATGGTCTCATATGTGGGTTTGGAGATGAAAGAGTAATCAAAATACGTTTAAATTTTTACAGTATGTAGATAGATAGTTTGTTGATTTCTTAAAAAAAGTGAAAAATTACAAATTTTGATATAATCCCTCTTATTGATCAAGTGCGATATTTATTATGTAATTATATTTAAATTCCAGTCAACTTTTTGGTGAAACTGTCGATGATGAGGACATTTCCCCCGACGTGGCAGATCCTGAAGCCCAAACGGAAAGTAGCGAAGAAATAGCAATTACTGGTAGAGAAGGTAAAAGTAGTGAGAAGAAAAATGACACTAAAGAAGATGTACCAAAAGATGGAAACGTGATTCGTGTGAATACACGTCAGTGGGCAAAAGACAGCAATTATGATGCTGAAACTCTTTTTAATAAGTTTTTTTGTGATGACATTAAATATCTCTTGTCTATGTCGAACTTGTGGAAAACACGCAAACCTCCAATGCCGATTAAATGGGAAAGTGTTTTGCATAAATCAGGAGGATCCGACGCAGACGGCGCGTTCATGCGGCAGTACCACAAAACCTGGTCGTTAGCTGAATGTGCAGCTGTTTTTGCAGATTGTTTGAAAAAACTAAGAACAAACCTTGAAAATATGGAGGAAGGGGATTCACTAGTATGGGATAAAGACGATCAGCCAGCAATGGATTTTGTTGCAGCTTGTGCTAACATAAGAGGATATATATTTGAAATTGGGCGCAAATCACGCTTTGAAATTAAATCCATGGCTGGAAATATTATTCCTGCAATTGCTACAACAAATGCAATTACGGCTGGGGTTGTCGTTTTGCAAACCTTTAAGGTTTTACAAAACGAATTTGATAAGTGTAAATCTGTATACATGCGCCTAAGACCAAATCCACGTCAACAGTTACTAGTTCCAGAAAAGTTTCTCACCGCTCCAAATCCCAATTGTTATGTATGCTCAGCCGAACCAGCTATACATTTGCGTATTGATACTAATCAAGTAAACATTAAAGAATTCCGCGATGAAGTTTTAATTAAAACCTTAAATATGGTTAATCCTGATGTTATGGTCGATGCAAAAGGCATTGTTGTCATCTCTTCGGAGGAAGGAGAAACAGAATGTAATGAAGGAAAATTGTTGTCAGAAATGGATATTGTTGATGGAGTTCTTCTCAAATGTGATGACTTTTTTCAAAACTACGAACTCAGCATAATTATTGTACATATTGATGCTGAACGTGACGAACCCATGTTTGAAGTTATTGCCGATAAAAATCAGCTCAAACCTAAAGAAGAAACAAAAGTTGATTCCGATACAAATAAAAATGCAAATGGCGAAGAGGAAGTTACAAACGATGGACCGTCGACATCAAAGAAGATGCGAATTAGCGAAGATATTGAAGATGATGATGATTTGTGTGTTATTGAAGAGGATGACGATGATGTGGTAGAAGTTAAAGAATCGACGGAGTTGACAACCGAACAAGTGACTGTCGCTACTAATAAATTACAAGTGACAAGTCCTATTAAGCCCGTTGCATTGAAACGTAAACCGACTTCCGATGATGTGACAGAAGTTTTAGATTCCGAAGAGGAAAATGGTCCAACGCAATCAAAACGTTCAAAAACATTTGGTTGTGAGGTCTCAGAAGTAATAAATATCGATTAATTTTATAATTCATATTAATTTTAATAATTTCAGCAAAAGAAATGCCTACTAATTTTATTTAAATAAAAATCATTACTTTATAAACATTGTATTCGCTTACTTTTGAAATACATATGTATACATACCTCATATTATAGAATGGAGATAATAGATATTGTTTTTCTTTAATTTTAATGTGGTTAGCAGAAACTCAAATTACTGAAAGTAAAATAATGACATCTAATTCTCCAGATTACATGAACAGGTCTTGAACGTGTTACACCAAGACACCTACGAAGAACGGTATTTTGAAAGATTTTTATTTTGTTTATATGTAAATGAATTGTTAAAAATAGGCTTGAGTACTTTTATTCTTTCTGACTACAAATAGCGTTGAAAGAATATTTTTTACAAATTATTTATTTATTCAAGTTGAAATTTGATGTTTAATATAAAAAGGTTTTTTATTGAATAAAAACTATTTGAAACATACAAATTAAGGCGTATTTACGTTACAAGGTGGCAAGGCGTATTTACCTTCACAAGGTGGCATCGCTAGAGCTAAAATACAACAACAGCAGGCAGTTTTGTTTGTGTAATGAGCTAGAGAATATCATAGAAACAGAAAACAAAAATACAAAATAAAAAGTTTTGAAATTTTAGCACAATTAAAATTAAACTTTTTTAACATAAAAACACAAATAAACTCACAATACGTATCAAAAAACTTTTGTTGCAGCGAACACAGCTAAAATCTCACTTTTAAACTATTATTTAAACACATTAAAAACAATCAGGTATCTGATGAAAAAAGATCGATTTTAAAACGATCGTTTTCAAAGGGTGTGATGAATTTCGACCGATTTTGAGCATTGTTATTGAGCCCATCTGATAACAATTGGATTTAAAAAGTATACGTGAAAATAAAAATCAAACAATAATGAGGAATTTACACATAAATATTAATAAAATTAAAAAATTGTAAAAATTAATTTTCATACAAAACGACAAAATCGTTTTAAAAACGAATCGTTTTCAAATACGATTTCCATCACAAACCATTTCCATTCAAAACAAAATTTTTTTTTTTTTTCAAAACAGAAAAAAAGGAAAACAAAATATTTTAAATATAGTCGAACTTGCATATAATAAATCTATACGGGGAGAGAAAATCGCTTCATTGTATAGAAAATTCAAATTGTAATCTGCAAACTTGTTTCTTTGTTAAGAAAAATTCATGGTGTGGATATTCACTAGGTTAGGTTAAGCAGGCAGCTTAAGTATACAGCTCACTTGCGTCCACGAATTGGTCCCTTTGTGTTAGCTGCAGAGAGAATAAAATAGAAAGGGGGGAAGAAAAAGAAAGGGAAAAAGAGAGAGATAAGTTAAGAAGAGAGGTATCTGTTATTACAGATACAGGGGGAAGTAAAAAGATTCGCAGTAAGACAGACACAGATAGGAGAATCATAAAGGACGCCATAGAGGGTACATTGGCCGAGACTGCAAACAGCTCGGTAATCATGCCTCGCCGAGTGGGAGTGGGTAGGAAAACCATCCGCAGCTCCTCAGAAAATAATTCTTGGTTTCAGTAGTGAAACACAAGATAGGCTCCCGAAATACCGTTGTCCAAGATGTTGAAGGCGTTGGTATTCCAGTGCAGGGGACAGGTGTTCAGCCGTTTCCTCATCCTCGCAACTTCTGCAAAAGTCGTTGCAGGGGAGGCCAATTCTTTTTGCATGGGTTCCGAATAGACATTGCCCAGTGACCGTTGATATCAAGTCACGTAGTTGTGTTTTCGGCATCCGAAGTAATGAATCCAGTAAGGGCCAGATCGCCGTTGCCGTCAAACAAGTTGACTCATCGGAACATCTGACCTGGGCTAGATCATAAAGAGCACGGTTTGTTCGTTGCCCGAATGCAGAGAAGGGAATGCCACAATAGACGTCAATGGCGCTATCATGAAGCAGAATCCCTTTCTTTGCCTGTTCATCAGCAACACTGTTGCTTAAGGTAATCGCATGTCCCCGCATCCATTTAAGGGTGACCGTTGAATTTTCCGCCATCGCATTTAAGAAGATCCGGCATTCCAGGACGAGATTTTATGTGCTGAACACACCTTTTAGGGACATAATAGCAGCTTTACTGTCGGACAAAACCAGATATCCCTATTCGATATTCTGTGATACCTTAGCCACTTTGCCGCTTTTTTGATAGCAAATATTTCTGCTTGTAGAAGATTACAGTCATTTGGGAATCTGAAGCACATCTTAATTCAAAATTCCTCTATATAGACCCCACCTCCAACACTCACACCCCTTTTGGAGCCATCCGTGAATACACAGATTGAGCCAGGGGGTGGTGAGTAACCCTCCGTCAGGTCGAAATCGAAGATTCAGTGGTCTATAAGTCCAGGGATAACATTCGTGATTCCTAGAATATTGGCCTGACCCCATAGTCTATGGTTCCATGTTCGTTATGAACCTGATGATCGATTGGTCAATCCCCAATTCTCCCAGAGATTGAGTTATTGTTATCGGATCGATGTTATTGAAGGCTCCCTCAAAATCCACGAAGACTACCATAGTGTAGTTTTTATGATCTAGCGACTTCTCAATATGTCCCACGAGCGAGTGTAATGCCGTCTCAGATTTGCTCTTCGTATACGCGTGTTGAGATGGCGAAAGGAGATTCCTATCGATTGCCATTCTCATGTGAAAATCGATAAGTCTCTCCAGCGTTTTGAGCAGAAAGGATGTTAGACTGATAGGCATAAAATCCTTTGCTTTCGTATGTGATGATTTCCCTCCTTTGGGCATAAATATCACATTGCATTTAGTCCATTGGTCCGGAATATAGGACAATAAAAGACAGCCTCTAAATATCGGTAGAAACCAAGGTGTCCATCAGGACTTCCTGTGCACTGGTGGTCCAAGTGCCGTCTGATTTCTGAATATATCCAGGAATTGACGCTTGTTTGGCAAGTATCTTACGCAACCTTTTGGGCGCTGCGGATGTAGATGGTTTTTCTACATCTGCATCGGGTTTGGAGCTTTCAGCAGCAGCCAGATGGGTTTTTCCCAAGAGATAGACGATTTCTCCTCCGTAGTTAGTTTGTCGACTGGCGTGTTGTCAAGTCTATCGAGTAGACGTTGGCCGGCGCGATAAAGGCCCTTTTAGAAATATTTTTGCGGTCTGTCGGGGAAATTTGCAGTTTGGGCGGGGGGATGTAACTCATCTGAGCCTGTAGGAATTTTGCACAGGTACAGATGGTACAATTACCGCTAGGTTGTCCACGACAATAGCCGTGGAACCCGGGCGATCGCCCCGGGCGCCACGGTGAAGGGGGAACAAACTTGTGTAAGGGAGAAAGAAATATCGCCGTCGGCGTTATGGATAAGAGCACGAATATTGAATATTTGACGAAAAATTGGAATGTAATCAATGACTATTAAAACAAACAACAATTAGTTGTAAAAGAGCACCTATTTATGCTCTCGTGGCTCAATGGTTGCCAGGTGTAAAAACCGTTTTTCAAATGTACGATGAACCGTCCAATGACGCCGCCAAGCTATTGAAAAGTTAGTATTGGTTCTTTTATTGCCCACAAAAAAGTAATAAATAATAAGTAAAATACGAAAACAATAATATTATATTTGAAATTATTAATTACCATAACATAAACTGAACTGAATAATTTTTTACCATCATGTTTAAAAAACTGTCTGGAGAACAAAGATTCAATAAGTAAGATATGAGGAGGCAACATCTGAAGTGCTTCTTAGGAAGGTCCCAAAGCTCAATTCCTATTTTGCTCCTTCTAGTTGCTTCTCCTAAAACTGTTGGCTTGATAAATTCGGATCCATCCTCTTGGCCAGAATTCAAAAATAAAAACGAAAATAATGAGTTAATTTTAATAGGGCCCTTGCTATTAAAGGCTAATAACTAATGGGTGATTTTTTTGAGGTTAGGATTTTCATGCATTAGTATTTGACAGATCACGTGAGATTTCAGACATGGTGCCAAAGAGAAAGATGCTCAGTATGCTTTGACATTTCATCATGAATAGACTTACTAACGAGCAACGCTTGCAAATCATTGAATTTTATTACCAAAATCAGTGTTCGGTTCGAAATGTTCAAATGTGACAAATTTTGTTCAGCGATGAGGCTCATTTCTGGTTGAATGGCTACGTAAATAAGCAAAATTGCCGCATTTGGAGTGAATAGCAACCAGAAGCCGTTCAAGAACTGCCCATGCATCCCGAAAAATGCACTGTTTGGTGTGGTTTGTACGCTGGTGGAATCATTGGACCGTATTTTTTCAAAGATGCTGTTGGACGCAACGTTACGGTGAATGGCGATCGCTATCGTTCGATGCTAACAAACTTTTTGTTGCCAAAAATGGAACAACTGAACTTGGTTGACATGTGGTTTCAACAAGATGGCGCTACATGCCACACAGCTCGCGATTCTATGGCCATTTTGAGGGAAAACTTCGGAGAACAATTCATCTCAAGAAATGGACCGGTAAGTTGGCCACCAAGATCATGCGATTTGACGCCTTTAGACTATTTTTTGTGGGGCTACGTCAAGTCTAAAGTCTACAGAAATAAGCCAGCAACTATTCCAGCTTTGGAAGACAACATTTCCGAAGAAATTCGGGCTATTCCGGCCGAAATGCTCGAAAAAGTTGCCCAAAATTGGACTTTCCGAATGGACCACCTAAGACGCAGCCGCGGTCAACATTTAAATGAAATTATCTTCAAAAAGTAAATGTCATGGACCAATCTAACGTTTCAATTAAAGAACCGATGAGATTTTGCAAATTTTATGCGTTTTTTTTAAAAAAAAAGTTCTCAAGCTCTTAAAAAATCACTCGTTATTATCCAAAAATTACCCAAAACAGATATTTTTGTAATCAACATCAGCTTCGTTGTACAGAAAATGGGGAAAAAATAAAATGTTACTGTTTACCGTTCCAGATTTTATTGAAACCTTTTTTATTTACATTCCTTGACTTCCTGCATCGAAATATAATTAAAAAAAATTCTATCTCTTATATTTTTTGTTTTTACTACATAATATGTAACCCTTTTGTAAATATAAGTATAAAATAAAAAAAAATAATTATATGAGAAATATAAATTTATTTAGACCAATTAATTGTGTAGGAGCCAGATCACAATCTCGCCCCAGGCGTCTACTAACCTTGGGGCGGCCCTGTTTGTGGTCCAATTAGAATCGAATCGTTGAGAAAAAATATATACTTTGTAACATTTGTGGATGATTTCACGAGAAATGTAACTGTTAAACTTTTAAGAAACAAATCCGAATATATAGAAGCTTTTAAAGAGTATAAAATGACCTCCGAACTTGAAACTAGTAAGAAAATCAAGATATTTGGAACTGATAATGTAAAAGAAATAAAAAGTAGTCAGCTCGAAAATTATTTAAAATTAAACGGTATAAAACATCAATTAACTGCAGAATATACGCCACAACAAAATGGTGTTGCGGAACGAGATGTCCCACAAATATTAATAAAAATAGTACCCCCTTTGAAATATGGTCAGGCAAAAAACCAAATGTTGAACATCTACGTCAAATTGGTAGTAAATCGTATGTTTTAAATAAAAAACCTGGAAAAGATAAATGGGAACCTAGAAGTGAAGAATATATTTTAGTGGGCTAGTGTGATGAATCCAAAGCATATAGATTATGGAAGGTTGGTGATAGGAAAATTACTAAAAGTCGTGATGTAAAAATTTTAGAGAAACAGTTTCCACATATAGACAAAAAGCTATTAGAATTTAATAAGCATGATGAATTTGTTGAATTCAAGTTATACTTTATTCGAAACGGAAATCAAAACGAGAATAACACTCGTAATTCCGTAGATGATGAACAAGATGAAATTTTTGAGGATTCTCTTCAACATCCTACAGATAGAATAGAACAAGATACAAATATACCTTCGCGGGATAATAATGATGAACAAACAAACACATTAAATTCAATAAAATCTCATTTGAATTCTTGGAAATTTATTTATCTAGAAAGTGCCCAAATATCTTTTGACGATATTCCAAAAACCCTAAATGACGTTGAAAATTCGGACAACAACAAGGAATGAATAATTGAAATGAAAACGGAATACAATTCACTCATCGAAAACCGAACGTGGAAGTTAACAGATTTACCGCCTGGGAGGAAATGCATAGGTTGCAAATGGGTTTTTACCACGAAATATCACTCTGATGGCAGTATTGCTAAGCGAAAAACAAGACTAGTAGCGAAAGGATATTCACAACAGTTTGGTATTGATTACATGGATACCTATGCTCCAGTTGTACGTCAAGGTTCACTTAGTATGCTATATGCATTATCTGTTGAAAATGATTTGAAATTAAGACAACTTGATGTCTCAACTGCCTTTTTAAATGGGGATATTGATGAAGTGATTTACATGGACCAGCCTGATGGCTTTATTGATCATGAAAATCCAAATAAAATTTGTAAATTAGGAAAGCTATATATAATATACACGCCAGCAAGGAAACACAGGTTCCAATGCAAGCAAAAATAACTTTAGTTAATGATCCGAAAATTCCACGAAAAGCTGAAAAACTATATGAAGTGAGATATCAAGAACTTATTGGATCATTTTTACACGTGGCATTATACAGTAGGCCTGATATTGCCTGCAGTGTTAACATGTTATCCCAATTTTCGAAAGATCTTAGAAGACAGCATTGGAATTGTGCTTTACAAATAGTTAAATATTTAAACACAACTAAAGATAGAGTATTAAAATACAGGTTTACCAATTAAAGGTTTTGTGGATGCTAATTGGGCACAAGACGTTAACGATAGAAAGTCACAATCTGGGTTTTGTTATATACTTGCAGGTGCTGCTATTAGTTGGGAGTCCAAGAAACAAAAAGTTATTGCAACGTCAAGTGCAGAGGCTGAATATGTAGTACTTAGTGAAGCAGCCAAAGAAGCCATTTATTTAAGACACTTAATAAATGAGTTAGGATTTAAGACACCAAAACCAACTGTTGTGCTCAACATATCGTCGTGTTTATTCTTAAACCACGTAAGCGCCAAGATATCATTTTTCAAAAAACGAAAAAAACTTAACTTTTGTAATATGGATTAAAAAAAAATTTTATTTTTGCAAAATATGGCTGTGCGACTCTCTAAAGGATGTAGAAACCTTTTTTTTTTTGGAAGAAATTTGTTATTTACAGCAAATTGCAAATTTTGTCGATTACGAGGTTTTTGACAATTTAAAAGATACAAATTTCTGTGTATAAATTAAAATTTATTCTTATAATTTTCAAACAAAAATTTTTATTATTTTTTAAAAAAGTGACAAAATTTGTTACCAATAGAATGTATACAAAGAAAATTATTGTTATTTCTTTTACTCTTAAGCTTACTTTAAAAATTAAGATATTGTGACGCAGAAAAAGTATAAAAAATAAACCGGAGATATAACAAAAAAATACAAAATTTTATCCTTAAACAAATAACTTTTTTTAAACTAATTAATCTCAAAAAAAATACTTAAAAACTCCTATTTTTTGTTATTTATTACCAGTGAAAACGAGTTAAAAAGATGCCAACTATTTCCCGGCATTACTTTTTTCAAGCTTCTCAAATCTTCATATTTTTGCTTTTTAATTACAAACGCTCCATTGTAAAGTGGATGTTGATGTCAACATATTTCTTTTAATGGGGAGATAAAAGAAATTCATTTAAAAAATTCAAATTGTAGAACATGCCATGTTCATTATATTGCAAACATTTTAAATCAATCACTTGCGGATCACTTGTTTTTATTCTAGGCCTTATGGATTAATAAAATTTAATTTCTTTCAAATCTTAAACCTTATAAGGAGACGGATTAAATCTGGCGTTTTCTATCAACTGGAGATAATCTGTTGGAACAAAAATATCTTTATCCTTTATTTTTGAAAAAAAGTCATAAGTACAAGAAGCAAATTTATAAAAGTCCAAAGCACCTTCACCTTCGTGCACTTCCAAGTTTTTAACATTGAAAATAGCGAACTGGTACACCGCTAGATTTTGTTTGAAGTATAAAGACTCTGCAGAAATTTGCGGTGTGAAGATATTTATGTCATGATTCTTGGCTCTCTTTTTGTCCTTAGACTTTTCTTCTCGAGCTTGTTTTTTTAAATATGCTTCTCGCAGCACTCTTTTTCAATATTTCTTCTTTGTAAGCAAAACATATATCACACTGGTCTTTCTTTGGCTTAAAAAGGCCAATGTTTAGCGAATGAACAACTTTTAAAAATGTTCCAGAAGCTTTTGCTTCAGATGTACCATCACTAATTAAGTTGTTTTTAAAATCAAAATATTGTTTGTTTGTTGAAGCTTTGTTGTTAATGGCTTTCAATTTCTGCAAGGCTCAAAATGAACCGCTTAGCACTAAATTTCGAAAAATTACATGTTTTTTATTACATTTTACGTTTGTATAGAAAGCAGAGATAGAGCTTTTAAATTAATGTTGGTCAAATAAGTTAATTGGGGTTAGTCTTAGCAAATAACTCTTACGATCCGAAAATGAATTTCAGGTGAGAACGACTTTTTGTAAGGGAGTCACGTTTAAATATCGATGTAGAGCTTTGGAAAAAACAGCATTTTATTAAAATAATGGGGGCTCAAAAAATATTTGCACTGGATAGAATATATAGTGTTGTGTTACTCGTTGAAAAGTCTAGTTTTTACCGAAGTAATTGAGATTAACAGTGTGGCGCCGCACCAAAACTACTCCGATTGGCCTTAAACTTTCCAGATTTTTTATATCTCAAATACAAAATATTTGGTGGTTGAGACTTTAACATTTCCAACTTGAAATATAAAAACTATTCTATTTTGCATGTAAATGTCATTTTCTATGGCGCTTACGAGGTTTTGGAAATGGCTTTAATTTTTCTTTTTTCATACAAAGTTGTTAAGATGAGAATGTAGTCGGGTGGAAAATATTATTTTCTACCATAAAAACCAAAAAAGTCAATTTCGAAAAAATGCCGCTTACGAGGTTTTAGAATAAACGCGACGATATGGCAAAATTTGAGTCACACCACTCAAGAACAAAATATATTGATTACAAATAATATTTTATTAGAGATACTGTAGAAAGGAAAGTTGTGGACATCCAATATATTTCAATAAATGAAATGCCTGCTGATTCCTTACGAAACCAGTTCCTAAAAACAAACATTACCTTTGTGCTAAAGCAATGGGCTTAGAAGTTAAAGCAAATACAATTTGAGGAGGTGTGTTGAATTTACAAAATGTACTTGTTTAAATTATACTTGTGAAAAATAGTTTTTATATTGTTCAAAGAAACATTTGTTATTTGAAATATTATTCAAACTGAAAATTTTATTTCATTCAATAAATCAACGTTTATAGAAACACATGGTGTTGTGTAAATTAATAAATTAACAGTTTTAAAGCTGTAGATTCTGATTACAATTCATCATAGACAACTTTTTGATGACTTTTTCCATGTATTGATTATGATGAAGAAATATAGATTCCGAACTTAAAATATTAATTTGAAAACCAAAAAAATTATTTATATCACATTCTTTTAATTCAAAATTCTCCCTAAGATGATTTAAAAGATCACTAGAACGGCTTTCATCATTATATATTAACAACCCATCATCGACGTATATTGCCAATATAACTTTTGATCCTTTTCAACTTTTAATAAATACACATGTATCAGATGTACTTATCTGCAAATTGAATTTTTCGAGAACTTCACAAAATTTTAAAATTAAAACACCTTGGTGCTTGTTTTAAACCATAAATACTTTTTTTGAATAAGCAAACCTTTTGGGATACTTTTTCGAATCCAGGGGGTTGAAGCATGTAAATTTCATCATTTAATTCACCATACAGAAACGCTGTCTTTATATCGAATTGTTTTATCGACATTCCTTCAGAAGAAGACGGACTGAGTCATACTTTATTACTGGACTATAAGTTTCTTCGTAGTCTTGACCATGCTCTTGAGTAAAACCTCTAGCGACTAAGCGCGCCTTATAGCGTTCAACTGTGGAATCAGTTTTGTATTTTATTTTATATACCCAGCGACAATCTATTAATTTTCTACCCTCCCCTCAGGCAAAGTGCAAAGGTTCCAAGTCTTGTTTTTCATTATTGCACTATATTCTTCATCCATTGCTCTTTTCCATTTGTCACAGTTTTTAGATTTTATTGATTCTTCTCTTTGAAAATAGCCATTTGTACACATTTTTTTTTTTTTTTTTTTTTTAATAAAAGTCTTCATTTACAAGTTTAAAATATAAAAGGTACAGAGGTATGAGATTTTACTATAAGTACTACAACAATAAGAGTCTTATAATTAAATTTACAAAACTAATAACAATAAATATACAGCCTTAAGGAAAATAGCTCACAAAAACCTTTTTGATCTCTATGGAAGTTATAAAGAAATATGTTTGGATAATCACTAATACATTCATTCTTAACGAACGAATCTTAGTGATTACCTTGTAAATTCCTTATTGATTCAAAGTTTGACAGTCTGCATTTTTCATTAAATGTCAGTGTCAGTTCTCTAGTGAAATCGTTTATCATCTTGTGTCCAAAGTTACTGTGAAGTAAATTTGTCGGATACCTACGAGGAAGATTATGAATTATTTTCAAATTCTTGTTTTGTATAATCTGAAGCTTTTTGGTATGAGTTTTCGTAGTTTTATGAAACCATACTTGACAGCTGTAACTCATAATTGGTCGAATGCACATTTTATATAACAATATTTTGCTTTTCATATTCAATTTAGATCTTCTGTTGAGTATGGGAAACAATGCCCGACCACACTTTATAGCTTTTTCACAAATTTGGTTGACATGTTGCTTAAATGTTAGTTTTTTATCCATTATAATGCCCAAATACTTGATTTCTGACTTTATAGGTATAACATTCCCACGACACAACATAGATTGAGAAGGTATGCGTTTTGGCGACTTATTATATGGAAAAATAATGGCCTGTGTTTTATCATCATTGACCTTTATTTTCCATTTATTAAAATATTTTTGGCTTGAATTTAAGCTCTCTTGCATTTTCCTAACTAATGAATTAGATACCTTACCGCTGCAAATGAAAGCACTATCGTCTGCATAAAATGCTGCTTCCTGATTCCTGCGTAGAGTGATATCTGACGTATATAACGAATAAAGCGTAGGTGACAAAACGGAACCTTGCGGTAGACCTGCGAGTATATGTTTTTCATCTGATGAGATGCGCTCCACGAAAACTACAAATGAACGTTGGTCTAAAAAGCTTTGTAT
Organism: Phasia obesa; assembly: GCA_949628195.1. Lineage (NCBI taxonomy): Eukaryota > Metazoa > Arthropoda > Insecta > Diptera > Tachinidae > Phasia > Phasia obesa. The sequence goes on along the minus strand of OX451217.1, from coordinate 82,817,117 downwards.
GATTTTTTGTAAATATAAAGGAAAACTAAAAGAGTTAAGTTTATACAATAGGCCATTATGCCATACTGTATCGAAAGCCTTTTCAATGTCAAGAAATATAATACCTGTACTTCTACGATTTCTTTTATTATTCTCAATAATATTAACCACTCGTTTGATTTGATGTACCGTAGAGTGCTCTCTTCGGAATCCAAACTGCTGCTGATGTATAATGTTATTCTGTTCTGAGAACTCTACGATTCTTTTGTGGATTATTTTTTCAAAGACTTTATCCAACAAGCTCAAAATGCTTATTGGCCTATAGCTGGAAGGCAATTTAGGATCTTTTCCAGTTTTGAAAATAGGTATAACTCTGGCCTTTTTAAATATCATGGGGAAATGACCATTTCTCAAGCAGTAATTAAATAGTTTGCTCAAAGTTTCAAAAAAGTAATCGGGCATATTTTTTAAAATAATGCTGTTAATTCCGTCTAAACCTGGGGCTTTGTTATTTTTTAAACAAAAAACAAATGTCTTTACCTCTACTGCATCTGTGAATTCAAAATTGTCACTGTCAGCGAGATTTACATTGTTAAGTTCCTGCACATAATTTAGAACCACATTATCTAAAGGTGATGAATTGTTGTTGGTGATATTATTGTTGCATCTAAAAACTTCCGCAATGGCATTTGCTTTTGCTTCACCGGTACTTAAAATTTCCCCATTTATATTTAGATCGGGGATTGCAGAATTTCTACCTTTTAAAGCTTTTGTTAGTTTCCAAAACTTTTTAGAGCCGGAAGGCAGTTTGGACATGAATTTAGCCCACGCTTCATTTCTATCCCTTTTCAAATGAAAATCAATTAAGTGATTCAACTGTTTTAAAATTCTGATTAGTTGAGTTCTGTAACTAGGATCTCTACATCTTTTAAGTTTACGGTTATACTTGTTCCTCTGAGTAATCAGCATTTTAGACGTATTTGAAATTTCCCTCTGCCAAGGATTTTTCTGGCCAATTGGAATCTTGGAAAAAGCTTCTTTAACTATACTAACTAATTTATTTAATGACGAATCTAGGTTTATATTGTTAAGCTCTATTTGTCCGATATTATGATTCTTAATTTCATTCTCGACCCAGTATTTAATTGCTGGCCAATCAGCCTGATTATACAACGGAACTGTAACAAAGTGATTTTGTGGTGTTCCAAAAATGTAACAAGATATTGGGGTGTGATCAGACTGTAAAATATTTGGATGTGACTGTAACTGCGAAAATGAAATGTTAGAGTTAGTAAGTAAAATATCAACCGTGGATGGTTGGACTGGAATTATATTTTGGCCGAATCTAGTATGTGTATCCGGATGATATACATAATAACTTGAACTTAAGTGATGTCTGTACAGTTCTTTGCCAGCTGAATTGTTTGAAATACAATTCCAACTCACATGTTGTGCATTCAAATCACCAAAAATAAAATAGTCACTAAACGAATTGGTAAGAAGTTCTAAGTCAGTTTTAAAATTAGAAGTGTAAACTGGATTATAAGCAGAGATAAAACTTACGGGACGTCCACTTATTTTAACTTCCACAGAGATATTTTCTATGGTTATTGTTTTAATCTTTGGTAACAACTTATGATCTATGTAATTTTTAACCGCTATAAGCACACCCCCACCATGTGTTTGACGGTCTTCTCTGTATATTTTGTAGCCTCCAAATTTTAACCTATGATACGGCTTCAGGAACGCTTCGTTAAAAAGTAGAATATCAATATTTTTCTCATGGAGAACTTTTTCGAGCTGTGCAGCTGCTGACTCAGTTGTTATGCCTTGAGCATTCCAGTGCATAACGTATACATTTTGACTACCCATGATTTTATATAGCATGCTTGAGCATCATGCCAAGCACTCTTAATTTGTCAAATTTATGTCGACATTTTTCTAGTGCATCCACAGCACTAAAGAAGATTTCTAACAATCTCTCGTTAGATAAGTCATCATCGTTGTTGCTGTCGCGGGGTCTGTTTTTCGAAACCTCAGAGTACAAACTTTTCCTTTGGAAGGTGTGCTCTCGTGAATCAGTTGGTTGACTCTGACTTGACAGGTGTGGGAACTCAGTCTCATCATACACATGATTAATTCTCGACTTGTTGAAATTAGGTCTGGACTTAGAAGTTAATCGTAGGCGCATTTCTAAATAATCTTTACGGCAAGGGCATTTAGGATCGTCGGACCTGTGATTCGAGTTTCTTAAGTTCTTTTGGCTACAGTTGTGGCATTTATAAACAACATTACTCCCTTGAGTGTTTTTGGCCAATACACACTCAGTTTGGTCGTGATTGCCAGCACAAACTGCGCAGACGATAACTCTATTGCAGTTTTTAGCTCCTTGTCCGTACATAGAGCACTTCGTACATTGCGTAGGCCCTTTATTCCCTTTAAGAGGTCTTCTCCAGTAAACAGCAATATTGCAAAAGTACTTTATTTTTATAATATCATTTTTTGACACTTCTTGTTTGTTAAACTCAATCAAGTATATAGCGTCATCAGCTGTAGTACTTTTGGTTACGATTTCTTTGACACTTACTGGGTTTATGTTGTGCATTTTAACAAATTCCTCCTTTAAAAGCTTTGCGTCTGTTCTTGGCAAACCAAATAACACTAACTTTAAGTGCTTTACGTCTTTAACTTCGTGTGTATAAAAACTGTACTTCAGTTCACTCAGCTTTTTTAACGCAGCTTCATACAGGACCATTGTATTGCATGTAACCTTAGTTCCAATTGTCATTCTCTTGAAGAAGTACTCCTCACCAAGTATTTCCCAAACTTTTGAGAAACTGTGACACGAGTCTACCACTATTGGTGGAACCCTTTCTCTGACTGCTCTTGCCTCTTCTTCTTCTTCATTTGCTAGCAAATGAAACCTGTTACTAGGGCCAGGATCAATCCTTATCGTCTTAAATTTGGGACTATTCCCAAAGTAATCTCGCTTCTGGCTAGCCATATTGGAAGCGATTTAAAGGAAAAATTAAATTTTCAAGAAAAATCACACACGAGCAAAAAATAACACTTTGTTTACAACACAAGGCAATGTTGCCAGATGACATTTGTACACCTGAACTTTCGGATTCAGAGAATATTGGAATCAAATCTTTAGCACATACTTCTTGAGTATATTCTTCTTGAGCACTTTCTTCTACCCGTTCGTTAAAGTTATCAGATTGCAAAATTGGATTTTCTTGACTACCCTCTAGATTAACTTCTTTTGTTTGTCCAATACTGTTTCTCGATTCAAAGATTTAACTTACTTCCTGATTATCTATATTGCTGATGATGATGTTCCGCTTTTCTCCAGCTGGGGAGCAAACGGTCTCAGTTAATGACTTCCAACGGACTCTGTTATGGGCTGTTCTTAATGCCTCGTTCCATGAAAACCCTGCAGTATTCAGCTGACGTACAGTTGCGATGCGCCAAGTTGTTTTTGGACGTCCACGGCGCCGAGAACCTTGGGGATTGTACTGTTTCGCTGCCTTGGCAATTTCATTATCGGATCTAAGTGTATGACCAATTGATCAAAATTTCCTTTTCATGAAGTCGTACTGGATTGGCTGTTGGCTTGTGCTACGAAGCAGCTCAGCGTTAGTTATTGTGTTGGGCCAAAAACATCGCATAATCCTTCGTAAGCAACGGTTAGTGAAAACTTGCAGTCGTCGTAAGTCGGTTTTGGACAAACCCCAAGTTTCACATCCTTATAAGAGCATGGGTTTCACACATGCATTAACCACTTTGGTCTTCAGTTGTGTTGATATCTCGGATGATAGCCATACATTTTTCAAACAATGCATGGCATGAGGGGCCTTATTGATTCGCGTAAAAACGTCTTCATTTGCACCACTGTTCATTGGGATTGTGCAGCCTAGGTAACAGAAAGATTGTACATCTTCTATGGTGTCGTTATTGAGAGTCAGACAGGTGGTATTGGTGGTGTTTATTCTCATTAGTTTGGTTCTTCGCAAGTTTATTCGGAAACCAACTTTGAGAGCGTTTTTATGCAGTTTATTCTCTATATGTTTGAATCTATGCGTTTGACCCTTGTATAGCACCTGATTTTGAGAGTTGGAGTATATAAGTTTTATAACGTCTATAGTAGTTTCCGGTACATCTCTGCGGTGCAGTGCTCTCCAGATGCTCGGTCTCACGATTGTGTCAAACGCCCTCTCAAAGTCCACGAAGAGCATATAAGTGGGCGAGTTGTACTCATTTGCTTGCTCAATTATAATTCGCAATGTCGACACGTGGTCAACGCATGATCTGCCATCGCTGAAGCCTAATAGCCTTAGCATTATAATTGTTGCAATGATTTTTTGTATAGTGTTTAGAAGGGTTATGCCCCGTCAGTTTTTACATTCTCGGAGGTCTCCTTCGGAATAGCTATTATGAGGCCTTCGTTCCAACGATTAGGGATTTGTTTATTAACCCACACATTACAGATTAATGGTGTGATTACATTTGCAATCCACGAAGGATTGGTTTTAAAAAACTCTGGTGGGATGTTATCTGTTATCGCCGACTTGTTTGACTTTAATTTTGCGATTGGAGTTATTACCTCCCTCATGTTGGTGGGATTGGCTGACATTTCCATGTCACCTTCAATTGCGGTTGTGGTGTTTTGTACCGAAAGGCTCCTTCCATCTACGAAGTTACATATGCAATAGCTTTGAAGGTTTTTCGAAGGACGTTTCGACGTGCCTCCGTTTCTGCTTCGTCGAGATGCTTTGCTATAAAAACTCTTCTATCCATTCTTCGGGCTTATCTTCATTATACGTAATTGTTTAAATTTAATCTCCAAAAACTACATCTCTATGTATTTCGATGCTGTTATTATTTTCAAGAAATATACGGTATCCTTTAACATTTACCTTTTTTACTTTTTGCATTCCACTTATTCCGTTTCTGTTTGGGAATATGTGCAAAAACTTGAGTTCCAGATACCTTTAAATGTTGAACTTCACGTACTTTGTTAAACCATATTTCACATGGAGATTTTGATTTTTGATTGATTGGGCCAGTTCTATTTAATTCATATACAACGTGATGTATACATAGCTTCAGCCCACAAAAATTTATTTAGACGTTTAGTTTGTAAAATGAGTGTGACCATTTTGGCATTTTTGCAGCTAAATTTAGCATTATTTTTTTCAATTTAGCTGCAATTTTTTCATTTAGCAGTTAGCATTCTTTAATTACGTATTTGGTCTTATTTAAAAATATACAACAATTTTTTGTCGATTATAAGGAATTTCTACAAGTTGTGACATGTATTTGACTTTCCAATTATTCCAACAATGGCATACTGCATTATTCTAAAATCGAAAGAGTCTACACCTTACAAGTTTATAGTTATCTTATACCAAAGTTACTTTTTGGCCATTAATTTCAAAATCAATAAATTTTTAAAAAGGAATATAAAAAACCAATATACCAAAATAACGCTGAGTGGATAATAATAAACACCCAAGACCAGCGAGCTAAATGCTCGGAGTTTCTATAAGCAAGTTGAAAAAGTTATTTTTAAACAAAATAACAATGATCTTGTGCGAGTTCAAGCAGTTTTATGTTTTGACTGAAACAAGAACACAGTTGGGTGTACAAATAAAAAACAGAATTTTTAAACAGAATTAAACACATTACTTACTTTCAATATAAGGAATTTATTTCTTAAGATATAAGATAGTGCAAGCAAAAAGCACTAAGTCATATTCAAAAGTTCTACACAACTACCAAAGAAAATACACCGAGTGTTTTAAACATAAGACAAGTACCCACGGCGCTCACTAATATAGAAAATTCGGGATGAGACTAAGTTTCCCGGGCGGGAATTCCCGGGAATTTTTTTTTTGGTAATTTTACCGGGAAACGGGAAATTTAAAATCATAAACACTTTAAAGAAAATTTAGTGGTTCTTATTTTTAAATAAGCATTTCTTTTGCCAAGACAGAAATATTTGATTGTTATTGTGCTGAGTTAAAAACTAGCATTTTTAAAATATTTTTAGAAACTTACAAATGTGCTAGTGCAAGACAAATTATAAAACTATTTTAAAACGTCCTATAAAAACAGCCTGTCGCGTTAAGATAAGTATGGTTGAAATGATTCAATCGTTTCTTAAATCGAAGAACGCAATTAAAAAAAACTCTGATAGATTTCAATTACGCAGAGTTGTGAGTTTAGTGGCCGTTTTAAATCCCATTAAAGTTGCAGTAGAGGCCTTGAGCCGCAGGGGCACAAATTTGTTAATAGCAGACAATAATATTTAGTCCTTATTTGCGTTCTTTTTAATTTTTTATTAAAACTATGAATTTTTCCCGGGATTCCTGGGAGTGCGAATATTTTTTTCCCGTTTCCCGGGAAATCCCAAAGCAAAATCGAACAATATATTGTAAGGACGCTGACGAAATGGCGGGTACAGCTAGTATTAATGATAAGTATACTAAATTAAAGCCTCCTTCAGATATGATTAAGAGCCACTCATGCTGACGAAATGGCGGGCACAGCTAGTATTAATGATTAGTATATTGAATTAAAGCCTGCTTCAGATATGAATAAGAGCCACTCATGCTGACGAAATGGCGGCACAGCTAGTATTAATGATGAGTATATCGAATTAAAGCCTCCTTCAGATATGAATAAGAGCCACTCATGCTGACGAAATGGCGGGCACAGCTAGTATTAATGATTAGTATATTGAATTAAAGCCTCCTTCAGATATGAATAAGAGCCACTCATGCTGACGAAATGGCGGCACAGCTAGTATTAATGATGAGTATATCGAATTAAAGCCTCCTTCAGATATGAATAAGAGCCACTCATGCTGACGAAATGGCGGGAACAGCTAGTATTAATGATGAGTATATTGAACTAAAGCCTCCTTCAGGTATGAATAAGTGCCACTCATGCTGACGAAATGGCGGGCACACCTAGTGTTTAAACGGGGGTGGTTTTGTTAACCAGAAAAATTAGAGGGGGAAAATAAAACTCAAAGTAATTGATATTTAATAATTCCAATTTTTATTAAATCTTATAAAGGGGGTTATTTCTTTTACTTTGATGCTCGAGCTTAAAAATGCAACTAACTCTGTTATAATACTCCAGTTTGTCTTTTAGTTAAATGCAATGATAAATCAACTGTATCTTCTCATAATATTAGAGAGGAAGAGAGAGTTGAAATATTTGTGACATTAATCAAGTGTTTGTTATAATTATAAGTACAGAATATCAAAATAGCAAAATACAAAATTCAAGCATGAACATTCCGCCCCTCTTGCTGTAATGCAAAAATATAGGCAAACAGGGCAATATGTTTAGGATCTTAAAATATAATTATAATTCATTTAGGTTATACATATTCATAAAGAAATTTAAAATAGTGATAAGTATGTAAGAAGTTCATTACAAGAACACTATATAATTTACAAGTTTTAATTAATACTTAGAGTTAACGTTAATAACAATTGTCGGTGCACCGTTTGATGAAGCTGCGACGTGTGAATGGGCCTGAGTGGCATGTTCTGGTGGCGAAATCGAACGTATTGAAGAATGATGTTGATTGCTGTTGTTAGACGCTGATGAGTTGTTTCGCTTGCCTTGGTGAAATCTCCTTTTGTGCTCGCGGTGCAATAAGGTGTGGTGTTCTTTTGAACAAACTTTGCATCTACCACGGCTTTTACAATGTTTCACCACATGTGAATGAGCGAGACAGTTGAAACAATATCCAAAACGTCTTACAACTTTTATTCGAGCGTAAACCGACAGTTTTCGAAAACGGAAACATTTCCGCAAAGGATGTTCTTTGTCGCAATAGCGGCAATCTTTATGCATTCGCTTAGCTGTTTGAAGTATGGTTTTAGGTTGTAGGGTTGACCCATCTTCGGGAGTTTCACGATTGGTTTTTAGACGACGGGGTGGTGTTGACATATTGACTGTAAGAATAAGGAATGTATATTAAATAATTCTATTTTGGAGGTAACAATACGATTTTAACTATTGGCCTGACTATTAAACCTCCCGACGTACGAACTTGTGCAACTCTTGTTTTAGAATCAGAACCAGGTATAACCTTTTCGATACGTCCTAATCGCCATTGATTAGGGGGTAAATTTTCACGTTTTATAACAACTAAATCATTAGGGGAAAAGTCACGTTCGGGGTATTGCAATTCCTTGAGATATTCTTCTTTCCATATTATCGCGAAATGGTGATGTAGAATTTTTAGTTTCTGCCATCTATTGGACAAGCTTAACGACTTGTTGGCAGCGTTTTCTTCTGGAGGGGTTAGCAGTGGAGATCCTACTAAAAAATGAACAGGGGTTAGAGCATTTAGTTCAGTGGGGTCATCGTTAATGGGACAAAGGGGTATAGAATTCAAACATCCCTCAATACGAATTAACATCGTGTTAAATTCCTCATAAGTAAATTTCTGACAGTGAGTAATTTTTTTCAAATGGGATTTAAAACTTTTAACGCCTGCTTCCCATAGTCCACCCATGTGGGGTGCTCTAGGGGGTATAAAGTGCCAGTCAATATTTTGAAACGTGTGTTGGGACAGAAGTAGTTGGCGCACATGGGATAGAAATTGGACGCGTTCCCTTTTAAGAATGTTTGCAGCTCCAACGAAAGCAGTGCCGTTGTCTGAGTACATTGAGGAGGGACAACCGCGACGAGGCATTCGTAGAAATTTCGCTAGTAACCTCCAAATGAATAGCCTTATTTGAGAAGCACACAAACACTAGAACATAACCCTTAGACATTTTCACACCTCGTCCAGCGTAAAATTTAATGTCAAAAGGGCCAGCGAAATCTACACCAGTATAGGTAAAAGGACGAGATATTGACGACCTTTCAGCCGGAAGTGCACCCATTATCTGTCGACTTTGTTGATGCTTATGTAAGACACATATTTTGCAATTGTGGATAACAGTTTTTACTAAGTTTTTTAACCTCGGCACCCAAAATTCAGTGCGCATTAATCGAATCATTAGAGAGTTTCCACCATGAATTGAACATTTGTGAACCATTTCCATATACAAACGAGTAAACCTTCCTGAGTATGGCAATATCTTGGGGAATTTTTCATCATAGCTAAGAATAGGAGATTGAGACAGCCTACCATTGGCCCTAACGATTCCAGAATCATCTGTAAAAGGGTTGAAACGAAGTAATGGACTTTTCCTTGGCAATATAGATCCTTCAGAGATAATATTATAGTCGGGAAGATGCAAACGCTGGCATAATACTATAAGGTGGGTTTTGATGAAGCTAATTTCAGTTTGTTTTAGAGAAATCGAGTCATATTTGTAATTTTTTCTTTGTACGTAATGAATACTATGGAAAAAACGAAAAACATAGCATAAAACTCTCATAGCCTTAGATAAATCAGAAAAACGATCTAAAATATCTGAATGAAGAACTTTAGTGACATGGGTTCGAATAGGTTTTATTTCTTCGCTTGTTTCGAAACTGGTACGATTTAAAGGCCAGTTAAATGGGTTTAGACGTAGCCATGATGGACCATACCACCATAATTCATTATTAACCAGATCACTAGCAGTACAACCGCGAGATGCTATATCTGCAGGATTATCCTTAGAATCAATATGCGACCAAACTTTGGCATCGATATTCTTCAAAATTGAAGAGGTACGATTAGCCACAAAAGTGTTCCAATGGTAAGGGGGTTTCTGTAACCATGCTAATACGATGGTTGAATCGGTCCACATATTGACGCGATAATTATATAAGGGGAATTGGGTTTTAAAGTGCTTAAACATACTGGCCAAAAGCTCAGCACCACAAAGTTCCTTCCGGGGTAATGTTATGTACTTAATAGGGGCAACTTTCGTTTTTGACGACAAGAGATATGTATATACTTTTCCGTCAGGTGACTCACTGCTAAGATAAAGAGTGGCAGCATAGGCCTTTTCCGACGCGTCACAAAAACCATGTATTTCTATGGAAAAGGATGGGTGGTAGTTGAGAAATCTAGGAATTTTTATTCTGTCGATGTTTGGATAATCTTCGAGAAAATCTTGCCATTGCTTAAGGGTTTCGGGTTTTATGGTTTCGTCCCATTCAGTGTTATCTTTCCAGATCTGTTGCATCAACATTTTCGCAACAATCAACTTGGGTGCCAACCATCCAGCGCGGTCAAATAACTTTGCTATTTCTGAGAGTACTGCTCTTTTTGTTATGTTATTTGTGCTAGGATGTTCTATGGGGGTAAAGTAGAAGTTGTCACTTCCAGCATTCCATCGTAAACCTAATGGTTTCGAAGTGCAAGAATCAGATAGATTCAAAAACTCTGCATCTAGTAAGTGCTCGGGGGTAAATCATTCAAAATGAGTGTGTTGTTCGCTGTCCACTTTCTCAAAAGGAATCCAGCAGAGTTGAGTACAGTAATGAGATCGTTTCTAGATTTAATAGCATCGGCAATTTCATGAGCTCCAAACAACACATCATCTACGTACATATAGTTTCTTATAATATTTAAAACATGGGGGTGTTGTTTTTCGCACTGATTAGCTAATTCCAGCAACGTTCTAATTGCCAAATAGGGAGCACAATTGACGCCAAATGTCACAGTGCTTAATTCGAAGTCAGAAACTTCTTCATGTGGGTTACTACGAAACAAAATCCGTTGAAAGGGGGTATGATCGGGATTTACGAGTATTTGGCGGTACATCTTCTCGATATCCGCATTAAAGACGTATTTAAAGAGACGCCATTTAAGAATAAGAGTGGGTAAATCTGCCTGTAGGACTGGGCCGGGGTAAAGAACATTGAGACTAACGCCATTAGAGGTTGGACAAGAGGCATTAAATACTACTCGAATCTTTGTAGTAGTTCTATCGGGTTTCACCACGGTATGATGGGGTAAGTAGTAAGAACGGGGGTTAATAGAAAAGTCTGCGGTAACAACTTTCATGTGATTAAGGGTTAGATATTCCATTATGACACTATCATATTTCGTTTTTAAGTCTGTATGTTTGCACAAGCGAGTTTCGGTCCGAGTATATTGGGACAAGGCAATATTTCTGGATTGCCCAAGATTCTTTTGATTGGGAAATATACGGATAAATGGAAGGGAAACCACGAACCGTCCGGCTTCGTTACGATACGTGGTACTTTTGTAAAGATCCTCGCAATATTTATCATCATCTGAAATCTGTTTAGCACGAGGTACCTCTTCGATTTCCCAAAAACGATTCAGCAGATGATCGACCTCAATTTTATTAAAAAACGAGGCTATGGCAGAGTTGGAGGAGGAGGAATAAGCGCGACCTGTGATTATCCAGCCAAAAACGCTCCGTTGGGCAACCAACCAAAGACTGATCTTTATTCCATCGAATGCCAGTACGAATAATTCGTGGGTATAAATCACCCCCCAGGAGCAGGTCTATATGAGAAGAAGTTTGATGAATATTGTCTGCCATAGGTAATCCTGAAAACTGAGACATATTAAAGGATGAGAGGGGGTTGTAAGGTAATATTCCTGTAAGTTTTCCGACGACGTATGCTTCAACATCACAAGTGAAAGACGACTCAAGTGGTGATCTAATTTGAATAGAACAGATTTGAGTTGACGTCGCAGCGACCGACCCACTTAGACCTACGATAGTAGTTTGGGAAACTCTGGAAGGTAGCGACAGTCTTTTTTGAATAGATTTCGATATAAAAGAAGCTTCTGATGCTGGGTCTATAAGCGCTCTAACTTTGTAGGTAGAATCTCCTACGCTAATAACAACCACCGCTGTTCCAAGAAGAGTTAAATTCGACTGAGTGGACTGTAAATGAGTTGAATAAGTTCGACAAATCCTAGCCGCTTCAGCTGACGTAGTGGGCTGATCATGGGGGATCGAATAAGAGGGTCTATCTGCAGATGGGATATTAAGAGAAGTTTTATTGGATGATACGACGGTCGACTGAGAATTTTGGCTAGAATTTGATGAGGAGGAACGATGTAAAAGAGAGTGGTGTTTCTGCTTACAAATAGAACAAACATATTGGCTTTTACATTTCTTAAACTCATGGGATGTGGCTAAGCAGTTAGTACAGCGTTTTTGAGTCTTGACCGTAGCAAACCGTTCCTCAATAGACATTTGCAAGAAAATGGGACATAATCTCAGAGGATGAGCATCTTGACATAATGAACACATAACTTTATTTAACGAAACATTCGTGTGAAAAGTATTTACCTTTCGGAAATCGCGGTAATTTTCAGCTTTGAACTGTTGAGCTTTTTTAACAGAATTTTGAGAGGGGTATGAAGAGCGAATATCACTTACGGACTCCAAAGTGTGAAAACGGCTTGTTAAAAAAACATCCATATCCTTCCAGGTGGGCAAGTCAACACTGTTTCTTAGGGATTGTTCCCACAAGTTAAGGGTAACATCTGGCAAACAAGTGGAGCAAATATAAACAAAAATGGCATCCCAATTGTCGGTATCTATATTGAGCAAGGATAGGTTGGTGACACAATTGTTTATGGTTCTTTGAAGGGTTTTAATACCAGGGCCTGATTCCTTAGGGATATGTGAAAGACCGAAAAGGGTTTTCAATTGTGCATTTATGAGTACCCTTTTGTTTTCGTAGCGATCTTCTAGATTTTTCCACGCCATCTGAAAACCAGCATTGGTAAAGGGGCAAGATCTTACAATTTCGTGAGCCTCTCCTTTGGTCTTCTTGAGCAGATGACAGAGTTTTTCGACAGCAGGAATATGGTCTTGTCCGCCATACAGTGCTAAAAACTGGTCCCTAAAAGTTGGCCAGGATGCGTAATCACCATTAAAATTGTCCATGTCACAAGGTGGTAGATTTATTCGGGTCATTGTTGGAACAATGTAGCTTATATTTTCGCCAGAATTAGTAGAATGGGTTTTTAAAGAATCTAGAAGCTCGTTCGCCCTAGAGAGACATTTGAGGTGAGCACTATAAGCGACATAAAACTTGTTTTTTACGGTTTCTATGTTGACATCTTCTTCTAAAGTAGCGATTTTCCCTAAAAGATTGTCATATGAAGTACGTAACGTTGTCCAAAGGTGAACTATTTCATCCTTTTGAATCTCTATGCTATGGACAGTATGATCATCTTGAGAAAGGGCAGAAAAATAAGCATGAAATTCAACTACGCGGTCTGAGGCACGTATAAAATTATCTAATTCAGCCATTATAATTTGACGAAGGGAAAGTAGATTGTCTAAGCAAGTTCTGAATGTTTTGCTGAGGTTTTTTAAAGAACAGATATAAAGCAACAATTACAAATATAAATTGAAAACCAATTATATACAAAGAATCCAGACGAATCTAAAGACACCCGCAGCAGTGAAGGTTTCGTCGAAAAAGAATCAATAGATAGCACGTAAACAAATTAAAACAAATAAAATATATTTGGAACAGTGTCAATGAAAATTTTATTTATCTGTTAGCACAAATTTATTCTTTTTTGAAATTTTGAAAGACTGATTTCATTTAATATTTTAAAATTTTTAAATAATTTTTTTTTTTTTTTAACTAGCAAAAAATGTTTAGTCTTAGCTGATATTTTATTTTGTAACTTGATTTTAATTAGCTAAAACTGTTTTTAAATTTTTAAAATATAAGCTTTAGTGCAGAATATTTGAATTTATATCACAGCGATTTTTGTTATTTAATGTTAAAGAAAATGTTGCGAAACTCATTTAAAAGATGAACAATGTGTTTAAGAAATAATTTGTATGTTTGTTCCTATACATTTGTATCTATGTTAAAATAGTTTATTATTTTCACACTCTTTTTATCACTGAAAGATGTGTCCAGACACTATATTTTAAATTGTTTAGCAACAAATGATTTGTTGATAAAAATAAATAAAATGTTTATTTTCTTATTTTTATCAACATGTGGAATTTATTAATATTAAGAAGGGATTTTTGTAAGGCGAAAAACACTAACGGTTCTGATCATATAAAAAATTCACAAGAGGTAATATTGTTGTTTTTGTAAATTTTTATTTCTTTTATATTTATATATTTAAGTATGTACTTCCATACATACGTATATGATGACCACTTACTTTTTCTTTTCTATTTATTTAATATTACTTGCTTTTGTTTAATATCACTCTTAGGCGCTCCAATCTTGTGCAAATTAAAGATGATTAAAGATGAGACAAAAAACTGCTTTTTATGATTGATGTTGCAAATCGTATTAAATTCTTCTCGTTAACATCCGAGATCGAATGGACCAAAAATAATGTTTAAACGGGGGTGGTTTTGTTAACCAGAAAAATTAGAGGGGGAAAATAAAACTCAAAGTAATTGATATTTAATAATTCCAATTTTTATTAAATCTTATAAAGGGGGTTATTTCTTTTACTTTGATGCTCGAGCTTAAAAATGCAACTAACTCTGTTATAATACTCCAGTTTGTCTTTTAGTTAAATGCAATGATAAATCAACTGTATCTTCTCATAATATTAGAGAGAAAGAGAGAGTTGAAATATTTGTCACATTAATCAAGTGTTTGTTATAATTATAAGTACAGAATATCAAAATAGCAAAATACAAAATTCAAGCATGAACACCTAGTATTAATGATGAGTATATTGAATTAAAGCCTCCTTCAGATATGAATAAGAGCCACTCATGCTGATGAAATGGCGGGCACAGCTAGTATTAATGATTAGTATATTGAATTAAAGCCTCTTTCAGATGTAAATAAGAGCCACTCATGCTGATGAAATGGCGGGCACAGCTAGTATTAATGATGAGCATATTGAATTAAAGCCTCCTTCAGAAATGAATAGGAGCTACTCAAAGTAAAGTTTTAGGTAAACTTTAAATTGAACCTTAAAAAAACTACAAACGCTTTATTGTGGGTCGAAAGTTTGTATGAACAAAATATTTGTCCTTTTATAACAAAAAATTAATTATTTATTGCTAAATCCTGAAAAACTTTTACAACAAAAACTTAATTATTGCCAAATCCTGAAAACCTTTTTCTTTAAGGCCCATTATTATAACTTGCCTTTAGCTAAAGTTAGGATTTTGTTGGAGCGATAAGTAGTTTTTCGCTATAATGATGAGGATAATGCTCATTGCTATAACTTGTACTTATAGTACGTGATATATAAAAGTGGCTTTTAGCTTACTTTTAATAACGAAAAACTATTTATCGCTACAACAATATCCTAACTTTAGCTAAAGGCATGTTATAATAATAGACCTAAGACTTATTCATAAATAAAGAGACATATCCTTTGTTAATTTTCTTAGGGCTCTTTTTTACCCCTTATTGTCATTCTATCAGTTTTGTTTTATTTAAATGATATATTCTATAGCAATTTTATAAAAAAATAAATAGTGTATAAGGGATAAATTCATTAAAATTATAAATTTTAAATTTTAGCATTATTTTTTAGCATTTTGTAATCTTTTTAAGCATTATTTTAAACCAGGTCTAGCTGCCAAATATTTTTAGATCTGGTCACACTCTGTAAAATACATCTTCCTAGTTCAACAATAGTCCGCATTTCTCTCTCTCTGTAGACTCATTTTGTTCTGGTGTATAATAAATAGATTTTTGATGATGTATACCAGAATTTTTAAGCAACTGATCTATATTTTTGTTAACAAATTCTTTTCCATTATCGGATCTAAAGTTAATTATTTTTATGTTCTAATTTTTCATTTTATTTAGAAAATTAATTACGTTCTCAAAAACATCACTCTTCTGCTGTAAAAAATATACCAATTAATTAGAAAAATCATCTTTTACCAACTAAAAATACTTTGACTTTCCAACTGAAAGTTCTTCCATTGGCCCGCAAACATCAGCATGAATTATTTCACCACAGCCTTTGATCTGTTATTGCTTGGAATGTAAGAAAATTTATGTAGCTTACCTAAGCAGCATCATTCACATATCTTGTTATCTTCATTTTCATGTTTAATTTGTCTGGATTTTAAAATTGCTGTTACAGGTTTCATATTTTGATGAACAAGCCTTTGGTGCCATATATAAGCTGCATTGGTGGTACTATTTGTTAAATATTGCTTTTACTTTTAAAAATTATATTTGGAATGTTTTTTATAATATTATTTATTTCTTATTACGCATAATTCCTTTTTCAAATTTATCATTATATAGTAATCCAAACAGATTACTATTGGAAAGCATATTTTCGTATTTTTTAATTTTTTCAATTTTTATTTTTGTTTTTCAGAAACTCTTTTTGATACATTATGAATGGTATCCAATGGAAACCCTTAATGTAGAAAATAGAAAGAAAAAGAAAAGTAAAGTTTTTTAAATTTAAAATGGTTACTATGTTTTTTGTTTAGAAATTTTGGATTTTTTCTTGATTTCTAGATTTAATAAACTTCTCATTTGGTTTATTAAATTTTGAGCATAAGAATCTAAGTTTTTATTCAGAAAATTTAAAAAAGTCCACTGACGATCTGGGTAAGCACTAGTGAAATAGCTATATGCTATATGGATATGCTTTCCAATAGTAATCTGTTTGGATTACTATATAATGATAAATTTGAAAAAGGAATTATGCGTAATAAGAAATAAATAATATTATTGCTTTTACTTTTTATGTATTTATTTCTAATTTATTTCTAATTCAAGCAAGTTTCCTTTTCGAAATCCAATAGCTTCAAATTTGTTGTTTCTAAGAAAAATACACTTATTTTTATGTAATTTCATAATCTATCCTTTATCCATAGCTGCAGTTGTAGAAAATAAATTTACTTTCATATTAGGTACAAAAAAAAGTTTTCTAAAAATTTTTCTTTCCATCCATCGCAACTATTAACTAAAACATCAACATTTCCTTCACTAATTGCATTTAAAATAGTTCCATCTCCAATCTTAATTTTATATGGGTTTTCAAACTGATTATAACTTGAAAACTACTCTCTATGTGAGGTCATATGTTCTGAAACTCCTGAATCGACTACCCAAGTTTCATCCCTTTCGAAAATATTTGTTCTTCCACTCATAAAAGCATTGGATTTTTAGTTGTAAGACTTAAAACTTTTCTTTTTCTTCCACAAAGGACAATATTTCTTCCAATGTCCTTCTTTGTTGCAATTGAAACATTTACCTGGTTTTTTTCTATCTTCGCTTAGATTTTGTTTTTTTTTGTAGTAAAATCCTCAGCTCCTTCCTTAACCGTGATTGTTCTAAAATAGGGCGATTTGTTAAATTTGACATACTTCTTTTGTTTTGTTTAGTTTAAATGTTTTCCAAGCTGTAACAGAATGATTGTACGTTGATGGCAAAGTCATCAATATCTTGGTAATAATCATATTTTCAGTAAGTGGTTCGCCTAAATTTCTTAATTTTTCTGCTAATTTTTCCATATTGGCAATATGCATTTCAATAGTCACCTGAAATTTAAAATCGTAGAATTGCTGTTGCAACAAATGAATGCTAACTTTTAATTGCATTTCATGTATACAATTTAATTTTTGCCACATATCAAAAGCCTCTTTATAGCACATAAAATATTTTAAAACTACATTATCAATAGATGTAATGATAATTCTTTGGGCCTTAATGTCTTCTTTCTCCCACTTATGGAAATTTTGAAGAAATAAATTATTGTCTGCATCACTGTTTCCATCTGAATTTACAGGTTTTCCATAGGATCCATCAACAATTTTGAAAAGGTCCATAGATTTTAAAATTATACACATCTGGAACTTCCATGAACACCAATTCACAGCTCCGTGTAATTTCTCAATTTTTAAATCTTCCATATTTACCCTTGCCTTTTATTATGAAAACCCGCTACAAAATTTTAAGTTAAAATATACGATTCAATGTTTCCTTTGTGTTCTTCCAAGTGTCTTCAGAAAAACTCATAATCTTCTAAGCTTCTTGAATTTTTTTTTTTAAATTCTTCTAGGCTTCTTCAGAAAAACCCACAATCTTTTTCTAAGCTTCTTGAGAAAAAATTTAGAATCCTTCTAAAGCCTTCTAGGAAATTTGTAAATCATAAAACACAATGTTTATAATGTTATCTTTTTTTTAAAGAGAAGTAACAATGAGGCAATTATTGCCTATATTAACTGTGTTACTTCCTTTGGAAAGAGATAGTAGTAGATAAGACAGATGGTTAGTGTGATAGTAAAGGTTCGCTTTGCATTGTTGCAAGCGCCTCTGGTGTTATTTAGGTTAATTAGTTTATAATTATTTTCCTTCGCCGGCGATTTAGTGCTATGAGGTAATACCGGCGAAGGAGGGCGCTGTGATATGCATTATTATTAGACGAATTTAATACATATCAGAAAAAAAAAATCTCATGAAAAGTAGTTATAGCTACAGTATGTACAAATAACATTATAACTAACAATTTATAATAATTCTAAAGCCTCCTTAGACCAATCAAAATATAGGTCTGTTTAGTAACTAACTAGCAACGAGAGAGTAAAACAAAAAATTGCATAATTACTCTCCCAAATATGAAGAAGTGTTTGCGTGAAATATAAAGAAATAAAACACAAGTGGTTAATTTTAAGAAAGTATAAAGAGATAAACTCAACTTTATTAGTAGAAAATTGGATTTCTTGTGTGTAACACAAAATACTCGTTAGAATCTATGTAGAACCATGTAGAGATTGGCCAGAAATACCGGGTTCATATAAATGTGACCTTTTAAAATTTGAGGCGCGACTTCTGGGCATATAACCAGCGCAATTCCAGCCGATTTATTAAAGTTCGGGTCTGCCAAATGCATTCTTGCAAAATTTTCTTTTATTAGATCCGGAGCCGATACAACCGGCGTTTTTACCCCCTTCATTTGCCTAACCTTTACAGTTAAACAGACTTGTTGAGATGAGTCAATCGACAAAACTTATCATTGTCCATATTGAAAGCTGGCAATTTCATTGATTTTATTAAATCCTTACATACACAACTCATACTGCAACAGCGCACAGAGGGGCATTTTTCCAACCTAGCCGGACATTAGGACGCCAAAAATTAAATTAAAGAAATGTAAAAATTTAAGTACGCAGGTCGACAGATCTGCATCGAGTAATGAATTTTTAAGGCGTTTGCTCGAAATTTGTCGTTTTGGGGACACTGTTAAAATCAGGAAAGTAGAGAAAATTACATACGTTTTGATTGACTTTTTATGGTTCTGAGAGGTTTGCAATATTTTTTTTGTAGCTAAACGAAAAAAGATTTTTAACTGATTTTTTTCTGTGAAAGGCTATATTAACAGCTAGTTTAGTAAATTTTTATTTTTAGACAAATTTTTATTTAAAATTTGTATGATAAGAAATGTCGATCGAATTAAAAAAATATTTTTTTGTGAAAAGTGACTTATGAGAGTGATCTCCGTCGCGATCCTAAAAATTGTATATATCACTATACAATTTGGGATCTCTACTTTTATACTGTAGAAAAAAACGTTGCCCGTTTTTGCGCCTTTTTTGTACGATTTTTTGGAAATTTCACATTTTTTCTGTTTTTGCTCATCTTACATAGCACAGTGGGGCAGAATCAAAATATTTTGGAAATAACCTAGTCATTTATAAACGGCTTTTGACATGGGCATAATATGGTAAATATGCGATAAAAATTTTATAAATTAAGCAGATCAAGTAAAATCTGTGCATGTTCGTAGACCAAGTAAAATGAAATGGAAGAAAAATCAGCAATATTAAGAAAAAGGAAATTCCACAATTTTCAAAATAACGATCAAAAAGTCCAAAATTGGGATTTTTTACTCTTTTGCCCATAAAGTCTACATACACACTAGGGCTCATAAAATACTTTCAAAAACAAGTTGGAACATATATAGCTTTATTATAGCAGTCTTCTTTTTTCGATCCCAGCTTTGGAATTTTAGAGCATATAGGCTAAAGTCTACCATTTTTTAGGTATTGACAAGACCATTAAGACCATAATTTTAAAAAATCAAAATAAAACTGAAGAAATGGCAAGCTGTAAAATAATTTTCAGGTGCGAGATTTCCAACTTTGAGACCACATAGCGCCACCCCTGGAGGATCTATGGTACCCGCCTTTAAAACTTTAGTTCAGATACTCTTCTGTTATGCTCATGTCAAATTTTCGGCCTAGCCGTTTATAAATGACTAGGTTATTTCCACAATATTTTAATTCTGCCCACTGTGCATAGGTAGATACGAGTAAGTAACTTTTTGTCTGTCATAAAATGTTTTTGATATTTAAAAGCGCCCTCTCTCGTACAGTTTTAACTGTCGGCTTGTGGCTAAAAACCGTCCTTCTTGCACGTATAAAAAAATATCTGTTTCTTCTTGATTTTAATCGTCGGTTTTGAAACGTATTCGTTCAAAATTGCTCGTGTGTGTGAATACGCAGTTAAAAAGGACGGTTTTTGAGAGTTTTACTGTCAAATTTGTATTTTTTTGTTTTATTTATGGAAACAAATTGAAATAGTTTACCATTTGAGTTGCACCTTTGTTTTTGTTGGCGTAATGATGGCACGAAGTAAAATGAACTGAAGTAAAAAACGTGTAGTGTGTGGATATGGTCGCTATTCGTGTTTGCCCGTGCAGTTAAAGCTGACAAAAGAGAACGACGTGTATGGGCGCCTTAAGCAGGGCTGCCAGAAGATTTTGATGAAAAGTCTGCATTTTTTGGAAAAAAATCGGCATTTTCGGCACTTCAGTTTTGAAAGTCGGCCTAAATAGAACTAAGTATTTGTTGAGGTTTTATTTGATTTTTATTAATAAAAAAACAAAAGAAATAACAAATTCTAATAGTTTTATGGATTTTATAAACATAAATACAGAAATGAAAACAATATCTTTTAAAATGATAGATGATAAAATAATTCAAGTTAATTTGTCAAGCTAAATATATGATGTCAACTAACGAAAGGGACCTTATCTTGCCAGAGGTCAAAATTGAGTCATCTACGTTTTTCGATAAAGTACAAAATTCTGGACAGAATGTAAAAATCAGGCACAAATCAGAAAAATTAACGAAGTTAGATATGTCGTTTTCATGAAGTTTTCAGTTTAAAAGTATGATTTTGATATAGTCGAAGTTAAAGTTGGACAACAAATTAATTAAATAAAATGTATTTTGTAGTTGATCTCAAAATATCATTTGGTGCAACAAAATGTTGTTTTGTCCCGTACTGAAAATTTTACCCTGGTAAGATAAGGTATCTTTCGTCAGCTTCGTCATTTCAATGTAAAAAATACATTTCTGAATTTTACATTTTTGCTAAATCGTATTCAATATGATTTATTAAGTTTTAAATAATCTTTAGAAAATATTCCATCTAAAGTTTATGTGCCAAATTTTCGATATTCATTCCACATTTGCGCACGAATGTGGTAGAATCATAATTTGTTTCACAAATTCTGTTTAAATTGGAAGAGCTTTTGCGGAATCTTGCTGTATTTCAGCAATTCGTAGGCACACATTACAGAAATATTTCTAAAAAGTTCAAGAAAATGCAATTCTCGGTACTACGAATCTAACGCTTGGTTTTCATTTTCATCCTTAAGGATTAAAATAGATTTAATTTTGTTATTCATTATGACATATGGATTTAATAAACTTATGGCGTTTTCTTTTCTGACAAAAATGTTCCATATATTTTACACTTATAAAATTTTCGTGTTCTTTTCTACAAAAAATATCAGAGTGTGAATACACATTATGTCGCACCAAAGGTAAATATGCTACATTTTTTACACTCAACTTTTATTAAGGGTGAGATATTGCCCTTTTTAGTAAATATTTTGTTTTATTGAAAGCAAGAATTTTATTTTGAATTAAAATTTTTATGTGAATAAATATTTTATTTTATACGTCACATAGGCATAAATGTTAAATGTAAAATTAGTTTGCTTTTGTGTTCTTTTGAATGCATAAAAAAGGGCTCGGTGATCTATAAAAAATATTACCTATTAATAAGGCAAAATATTTTTTCAGAAAAGAAAACGCTATTAGTGATTTAAAGTTAGTTTCAAAATCCGTTTCCGTTAGCATTTCTATATACAAATTTTCGCAGTTAATAAAAATATTATGAATTTACGATTTTAATATTAAATCTAGAATAAATTCCCAAATCAATTGATTTGATCAAATCTGCATTTTTCTACCTAAAATCGGCAATCGGCATTTTGTGATTTTTTAGTTTAAAAATCGGCAAAATGCCGAAAAATCGGCACTTTTGGCAGCCCTGGCCTTAAGTTGTTTCAAATAAATTCATTTTTAATATTTATTGTTACTGTTATAAATAAATTATTATCTATACATACATATGTATGTATAATGAAACTGCAACTTTCTGTCTGTCTGTCTGTGTTCGCATCACGAAAAAACTTCTGGATAAATTTAAATAAAATTTTATGGAGAGGTACCTAAGTATCTATAAGGTTAAGATATAGGATATTTTTTCCGTAAAAATATCTAATTTCCAAGAGAAAATAGAGAAAAAGTAGTGAAAGTACCGATTCAATGTTACTAGACTTGATTGATTTTGAGTTTTTGACTATTTATAGAAATCTATAATAATTTTAGAATTTAAAATAAATTCAGAATTTTATATAAAGCTTATGTTTGGGAATAATTACCCAGGGATGTGTACTTTTATATAAATTAAATACATAAACCATATCTGAAGCACTATAAAAGTAAGAGTCTTCAAATTTGGGGTGCATTACTTTCTCGCTTTTTACATTGTGCATGTTTTGTCGCTGCAATTCTTACATAGATGATAGGGTAGAGATCAATTAGTTATATAATTCGTTTTGTTCCCTAATTTGTAGTTACAATTATAAAGTTTAAAGTGTAAGCAAATGCGTCCATCCACACAAATTATTACAATAAAAATTGTACGATATAAATACAAATAAAATTTTAAAGAAGAAAAGAGATAAATTTCGGCCGAAATCAACTTGAAATTACGTAATTTCACATACATTTTACCATTGCCCAAATTAACTCATTCTACTTAATTTCGCCAAAATTAACTTGAAATTACGATAGACAACGCTGTTTTTGTAGGAAAAAATATTTTATTTGCAACCATGAACAAGTTTACAACCTTGAAAGTCCGTTTTGTTTGAAAAAATTTTAAAAACCAAATGAAATAATGGAAATATAGACATATGTAATTATACACAAATTTTAGTGTTGTAGTGTTTTTTTAATAATACGTTTTTTTTAAATTAATACGAAAGTGTTGTACCAAAGCTTTTGCAAAAAATAAAATTATACAAATGTAAGTAAACATGATTAGCTGTTTGCGAAATTAACTGAAATGTCAAATAACCTACTATGAATACTTTAGATTTCATTCTTAATTTCAGCTTGAAATTACTAATTTCGTGGCAGCCGGAATGGGCTTTAAGAACGTTGACAAAGTGTCGTACACAGCTAGTTACGAAAATGTATTTTCTCCTATTATAAATAAATATTTTCTCTTTTTCAACTGTGAGAAGAGAAAAAAATCGTCGAGAAAAAAGTAGGTATCATCAATGAAAAAAGGGGAAAAATTTTCTTATTTTACCTGCTATATGAAAGGGAATTTTCACAAAAATGTAAGTAAATTTTTTTTTATTAAAATAAAGTTTTAAAATCTCTTTATAGGTTAAAAACACAAATAAGTAACAAATGCAGCACTTTCTTATATTAATGTAAGGAAAAAAGGTGTTTCCTTTCAGATGAAGCAATTATTTAAGCATGGGTTCTATGGATGCAAACGATAACTCCAGGAATTTTGTGCATTTCCCGCTGTTTTCGGGACATTAATCCAAATTGCACAAAGTTGGGTTTCAAAAATATTTACAACTTCCCTTAGTACCAAACTGAAACTTTTTAGTAAAACGAAGAAAACGTAATTTAAAACTAAAAAAATTTTCTGCATATATGTACATACTTGTAAAGATTGTGTCAATTCAAGTGGATTAGACGCATAGCGCAAATGCCTTCTTTCAATATTTCGAATTCTCAGTTGTCGCTCATCTCCTTTAACTAGCATACTTTCCACAATCATCCGAAAAGCAATACTATGCATTTTTAATTATGTTATTTTTCATGTTTTCCTCATTTAATTGAAATAAAAAACAAATTCTCTGATAAATAGCTGATTTCGAAAATTCTATTTTCCCTCTCCCTTATTTTTCAAAAAAATATTTTATGTCACAGTCCACAAAAGGCGGCGGCCCGAAAATGTTATTTTAGAATCTCCTGGGTCCAAGTTTAGGGTTTTGAACATTCGCTCACCATAAAAGTTGCATTTGTTAAACGAAAGTGTGAGAAAATTTAAAACAAAATTGAATTTTTTCAGAGGTAGGATTAGTTCTTCAAAGGGGATTTTTTTTTCCTTGGTCCGATTTTTTATTTTCAAGCCTTAACAGCCTTTTCGGCCAAGTTTGATTGATCTAGGATTACTCAATAACTTTTAAGAGCCAATAAAAATTGAAAAAAGAGTAATGTCCGGCTAGATTGCCATAATACCCCTATATGCAACGGTCAATTACAGCACGAAAGGGAAGCAATCGATCAGAAACCCGCAAATTGACCCGAACGGTTCGTGAAAATGTCACCAGGTGTCAGACTGTTGATTTAAATTCTTTGATTTCCTCTCCACTTTTGTGGCGGAACGGTCCGAGGAGTGAAGCATCGAATTATGATCTCCCTTGCATTTACCGCACTTACCCTTATTACCACAGTCACGAGCCGTGTGGCGATAAACATCTTGAGCAGTAGCGATGTAATACAACCATCGGCAGCCTTTTTTCATATGTGATGAACATGAATTTTCAACACGACGAGAGTTGATGACAGGAACCACATACTCTATATTTCGGCACTATAATGTTCGAAACAGAGTTTCCCGTGGCATCTGACATTTATCAGAATTTTTCGAAGTTTTAATGGTCTGATCTGTAGGCAAGATAGCTATAGAACTTATTGCAGAAACCAGATCAGCCGGTATAATTAATGGACTACATTACGACGCCACAACTAATGGTGTTGTTTCCGAGGCAGCAATAATACCGAGTTGTTCCGGGATCAGGATAAGAGTCTGTCACGGCTGCTCGATCCTCCAACTCCATTGCTTCCTCGTAGTCTTCAAGAAGAGCATCCTTAAAAATGTTTGGTAAGTAGTCCATTATTTTAAATAGATTTGACTAGTCAAAATTACTAGTTTGGCGATTGTGCACTTAATAATTCCGTTTTCGGTACGTATAAGTTTTTATAACTCTACCAAGTTTACAAGAAGTTGGTGCTAGTTGTTCATTTCTAGCAACAACTAAGTCGATAACCCGTTCGGGGTATTTCCACTCATATTTAAGAAGAATTTCTTTCTAATGGAGACAAAAATGCTAAACTAGTGCTTTTATTTTTCGGTATCTATTGATGATACTTATAGGAGACTCTAAAATTTATGGTTCGGGAGGAGCTAATATTGGTGAAATTTCCTGGCTTAGAGCCACATGTTAATTAGGATTTTCACTCATGGGGCAAAGCGGTCGAGAACTGAGGGACGTTCTATTCTTGCGAGAACAATAGACAATTCTTCAAAGGTATATCTAATGTTCTGAGCCTCTTTGCGAAAATAAAGTGTGAAACTTTTAATTCACTCTTCTCATAAACCTCCCATTTGGGGGACACCTGCTGGATTAAACCCCCAAGAAAGCTCATTTATCTCGAGCACATGCTAGCGCGACATTCTGATATAAATATTTTAAATACTCTTCCTAACTCTCGAGAGGCACCAACAAAATTAGTACCATTATCCGAAAAGATTTTACTTGGACTGCCACGCCTCGAAATAAACCTATTAAACGTCGTCAAAAACCTATCTGTGGACAAATCTGATGTTGCCTCGAAATGTATGGCTTTTGACTCTTACCAAATAAGAACGATAAAAGACTGAAAGATGACCACGGGGTATAACAATCTGAATGTTGCGTGTTGAGCTTTTAAATTTATTAACAAGAATACTTGGTTGGCTTACACTCATAATTTTATAGAAGTGTAGCATAATGCGCAAGTTCTGATATTTTTGAAAACTACATCCCAAAAAAGTGGGAACTAATTCAGAAACATGATCATGTTCAGATATTCTAACATCATAAATGTAACGAACAACTTTTCTAACAATTTGCTCAAGACTTTCCAGATTATATGACCATGTCCCAGAAAAAACTTCAAGGCAGTAATTTACCCGAGACATTATAAGAGACATTGCTAAACAGACTCTTACGTGTTTAGGCGTATACGGTTTCAGGGAATATAGTTTCCTTAGAATAATACAAGCACTATTGGCAATATTATTAATACGACTTTCAAAGCTAAGTAAAGTATCCAACGTCACACCAAGACACTTTAATAATTCAACAAATAAAATTTCATGACCGTTAAGAGAAATTTTTGGACAAAAACTTAAAATTCCGAATACGAAAAATCATTGCTTTAGTTTTGTTTGAATTTATATCTAGGCAGTTAAGGTTCATCCAGGCAATAGGTACAATGCGACTTAATTTCCACTCATTAGGAAATTTGGAAGTAGTAAAAATGTAATTCACTAAGTGGAGAATAAACGAAGAAATTAACGGGTATATAATTTTTATAAATTTTATTGGTATGCCGTCATAACCCCTAGCTTTGGATTTTATGGAAAACAAAGACAGGGAAATATCATATTCAGAGACGCAAGTAAAAGAAATTCATCCTAAGTTTTCCCTCTAATCCTCAATATTTAAAGAACCAGAATTGTTGGGGTTCATATTATTTAAAAAATTTGAAGCTATATCTTCAACGTCATATTCAATTTGTTCATGTCTTTCATTTTCCAGACATCCAAGATTACGTATATTTTTCCACATTTGGCGGGTATTATTTCCAGAAAATAAACGCATACCGTATTGCCTCCGGGTTTTTCTAATGATAGATTTTGCTTTGTTTCTGAGTTTACAGTAGGTCCTCCAATTAGGTCCGATACCATTTCTGAGATAAGTAGAATATGCCATATCTTTTTCAGTTCTAGCTACGATGACCTGCTTGGAATTTATCCACTCACCGCCATTCGAATACGATCTAACTCTAGAAAAAAGCACAAAGTTGTGCCTCATTAACTAAATCATTTAATTTAGCAACTGCATGTCAACGTTATGTATTTGTGGAAAAAATACCAGACGTATCTATATTATTAAAAAACTGCACTAGTTCATTACAATTTATTTTATTGTAGTCTCTAAGTTTAAACCAATCATCTTGTATATCAGAAGAGAAATCTAAGGAAATGTAAATAAAATTTAACAAAACAATCACCAAAAAAGAAGAAAAGTTGACAATTTAAGAGCCAGTTACAGGGTTGTAATAGAACATAGCCATTTAAAATACAATTTTTGGTTCTTTATGTTTGTGGTTATATATGTATATATATGAGTAGTTATGTTTATTTAATTTACGGCCCCTTTCACAATCTATGATTATAAATTAACATAAACATTAAGTTATATTGTATTTCACCAAGTATGATTAACACAATGTCTTGACGAGTCATTGATTTGTTTGCACATGAACAAAGCGTCGGCAGAATAGGGAACAATAATTTGTTTACTTTCTTCTGTGTGGAGAAAACGTATCGATGTGCATGCTCCGACAAAACATAATTTTCTGTTTGTCGTCAATGTTGTTCGAATGCTTATAGCACAGCAAATAGGATTTACACGCTTGATTAACAGATGGTGTTCTTCAAGAGTCAAACTTTTATACTGAAAAAAGCATTTGATGGCAGACATCGTTGTGCGAACAAATGTTCGAACAATGCTGTTTGAACAAGAACGTGACATCGACAACTAAGGTCTTCACGAGAGGTTTTGATGTGCGCACATGAATTTGTTCAATAGTTGAACAAATCAATGGCTCGTCAAGACTGCGTGTAACTTTTTATTGACAACATTTAACGAAAAAGTCACTGTTAAATATAACCGAAGAAAATGTCCCGTTTATTATTTTAATTGTCAGATTTTGTACAATAAAAATATTTATTTTAAATTTAATTTTAACAAAAACATTGAGATTTTACATTTGCAGATTTTAAATAATAATTTGATAAAATAAATTATCAAATTTAAAATCTGCAATAAGATTGAACGTCAGAGCACACGTTTAATCGTTCATGGGAAAATGTGACACAGGCAGCATGGTGTAAGTGTTGGGTGTAGGACACCTACATCAACACTTCCATTGGGGTGCCATTCATTGGCACCCTTGTGGTCGACCGAAAGATGGTTCGTAGTATTTTACGTATTGTCTGCAATAAAAATGGTGTTATCCAAAATGGACCAATAGGCTAATTGGGGTCGGTTTTCCCAGCGAACGCTCAAGGATAAACCCAAGCAAGCAAACACGCAGCCTGAAAACAATAAAGAAAGTAATATTCTATGAAGACCAATAAATTTTGAAAGTTGGTACTTTATGAATTTTGATTAAACCATAAACCCATGGAGCTGTTGTTGCGTCGAAAGTTAACTTTCGTTCTTTCCATGATTCAATAAAGCCTCTTTTATCATCTGGCAACATTGCCTTGAGTTGTAAACAACGTGTTATTTTTTGCTCGTGTGTGATTTTTCTTGAAAATTTAATTTTTCCTTTAAATCGCTTCCAATATGGGTAGCCAGAAGCGAGATTACTTTGGGAATAGTCCCAAATTTAAGACGATAAGGATTGATCCTGGCCCTAGTAACAGGTATCATTTGCTAGCAAATGATGAAGAAGAAGAGGCAAGAGCAGTCAAAGAAAGGGTTCCACCAATAGTGGTAAACTCGTGTCACAGTTTCTCAAAAGTATGGGAAATACTTGGTGAGGAGTACTTCTTCAAGAGAATGACAATTGGAACTAAAGTTACATGCAATACAATGGTCCTGTATGAAGCTGCGTTAAAAAAGCCGAGTGAACTGAAGTTCAGTTTTTATACACACGAAGTTAAAGACGTAAAGCACTTTAAGTTAGTGTTATTTGGTTTGCCAAGAACAGACGCAAAGCTTTTAAAGGAGGAATTGGTTAAAATGCACAACATAAACCCAGTAAGTGTCAAAGAAATCGTAACCAAAAGGACTACAGCTGATGACGCTATATACTTGATTGAGTTTAACAAACAAGAAGTGTCAAAAAATGATATTATGAAAATAAAGTACTTTTGCAATATTGCTGTTTACTGGAGAAGACCTCTTAAAGGGAATAAAGGACCTACGCAATGTACGAAGTGCTCTATGTACGGACATGGAGTTAAAAACTGCAATAGAGTTATCGTCTGCGCAGTTTGTGCTGGCAATCACGACCAGACTGAGTGTGTATTGGCCAAAAACACTCAAGGGAGTAATGTTGTTTATAAATGCCACAACTGTAGCCAAAAGAACTTAAGAAACTCGAATCACAGGTCCGACGATCCTAAATGCCCTTGCCGTAAAGATTATTTAGAAATGCGCCTACGATTAACTTCTAAGTCCAGACCTAATTTCAACAAGTCGAGAATTAATCATGTGTATGATGAGACTGAGTTCCCACACCTGTCAAGTCAGAGTCAACCAACTGATTCACGAGAGCACACCTTCCAAAGGAAAAGTTTGTACTCTGAGGTTTCAAAAAACAGACCCCGCGACAGCAACAACGATGATGACTTATCTAACGAGAGATTGTTAGAAATCTTCTTTAGTGCTGTGGATGCACTAGAAAAATGTCGACATAAATTTGACAAATTAAGAGTGCTTGGCATGATGCTCAAGCATGCTATATAAAATCATGGGTAGTCAAAATGTATACGTTATGCACTGGAATGCTCAAGGCATAACAACTGAGTCAGCAGCTGCACAGCTCGAAAAAGTTCTCCATGAGAAAAATATTGATATTCTACTTTTTAAAGAAACGTTCCTGAAGCCGTATCATAGGTTAAAATTTGGAGGCAACAAAATATACAGAGAAGACCGTCAAACACATGGTGGGGGTGTGCTTATAGCGGTTAAAAATTACATAGATCATAAGTTGTTACCAAAGATTAAAACAATAACCATAGAAAATATCTCTGTGGAAGTTAAAATAAGTGGACGTCCCGTAAGTTTTATCTCTGCTTATAATCCAGTTTACACTTCTAATTTTAAAACTGACTTAGAACTTCTTACCAATTCGTTTAGTGACTATTTTATTTTTGGTGATTTGAATGCACAACATGTGAGTTGGAATTGTATTTCAAACAATTCAGCTGGCAAAGAACTGTACAGACATCACTTAAGTTCAAGTTATTATGTATATCATCCGGATACACATACTAGATTCGGCCAAAATATAATTCCAGTCCAACCATCCACGGTTGATATTTTACTTACTAACTCTAACATTTCATTTTCGCAGTTACAGTCACATCCAAATATTTTACAGTCTGATCACACCCCAATATCTTGTTACATTTTTGGAACACCACAAAATCACTTTGTTACAGTTCCGTTGTATAATCAGGCTGATTGGCCAGCAATTAAATACTGGGTCGAGAATGAAATTAAGAATCATAATATCGGACAAATAGAGCTTAACAATATAAACCTAGATTCGTCATTAAATAAATTAGTTAGTATAGTTAAAGAAGCTTTTTCCAAGATTCCAATTAGCCAGAAAAATCCTTGGCAGAGGGAAATTTCAAATACGTCTAAAATGCTGATTACTCAGAGGAACAAGTATAACCGTAAACTTAAAAGATGTAGAGATCCTAGTTACAGAACTCAACTAATCAGAATTTTAAAACAGTTGAATCACTTAATTGATTTTCATTTGAAAAGGGATAGAAATGAAGCGTGGGCTAAATTCATGTCCAAACTGCCTTCCAGCTCTAAAAAGTTTTGGAAACTAACAAAAGCTTTAAAAGGTAGAAATTCTGCAATCCCCGACCTAAATATAAATGGGGAAGTTTTAAGTACCGGTGAAGCAAAAGCAAATGCCATTGCGGAAGTTTTTTAGATGCAACAATAATATCACCAACAACAATTCATCACCTTTAGATAATGTGGTTCTAAATTATGTGCAGGAACTTAACAATGTAAATCTCGCTGACAGTGACAATTTTGAATTCACAGATGCAGTAGAGGTAAAGACATTTGTTTTTTCTTTAAAAAATAACAAAGCCCCAGGTTTAGACGGAATTAACAGCATTATTTTAAAAAATATGCCCGATTACTTTTTTGAAACTTTGAGCAAACTATTTAATTACTGCTTGAGAAATGATCATTTCCCCATGATATTTAAAAAGGCCAGGGTTATACCTATTTTCAAAACTGGAAAAGATCCAAAATTGCCTTCCAGCTATAGGCCAATAAGCATTTTGAGCTTGTTGGATAAAGTCTTTGAAAAAATAATCCACAAAAGAATCGTAGAGTTCTCAGAACAGAATAACATTATACATCAGCAGCAGTTTGGATTCCGAAGAGAGCACTCTACGGTACATCAAATCAATCGAGTGGTTAATATTATTGAGAATAATAAAAGAAATCGTAGTACAGGTATTATATTTCTTGACATTGAAAAGGCTTTCGATACAGTATGGCATAATGGCCTATTGTATAAACTTAACTCTTTTAATTTTCCTTTATATTTACGAAAAATCATACAAAGCTTTTTAGACCAACGTTCATTTGTAGTTTTCGTGGAGCGCATCTCATCAGATGAAAAACATATACTCGCAGGTCTATCGCAAGGTTCCGTTTTGTCACCTACGCTTTATTCGTTATACACGTCAGATATCACTCTACGCAGGAATCAGGAAGCAGCATTTTATGCAGACGATAGTGCTTTCATTTGCAGCGGTAAGGTATCTAATTCATTAGTTAGGAAAATGCAAATTCAAGCCAAAAATATTTTAATAAATGGAAAATAAAGGTCAATGATGATAAAACACAGGCCATTATTTTTCCATATAATAAGTCGCCAAAACGCATACCTTCTCAATCTATGTTGTGTTGTGTTATACCTATAAAGTCAGAAATCAAGTATTTGGGCATTATAATGGATAAAAAACTAACATTTAAGCAACATGTCAACCAAATTTGTGAACAAGCTATAAAGTGTGGTCGGGCATTGTTTCCCATACTCAACAGAAGATCTAAATTGAATATGAAAAACAAAATATTGTTATATAAAATGTGCATTCGACCAATTATGAGTTACAGCTGTCAAGTATGGTTTCATAAAACTGCGAAAACTCATACCAAAAAGCTTCAGATTATACAAAACAAGAATTTGAAAATAATTCATAAACTTCCGACAAATTTACTTCACAGTAACTTTGGACACAAGATGATAAACGATTTCACTAGAGAACTGACAATGACATTTAATGAAAAATGCAGACTGTCAAACTTTGAATCAATAAGGAATTTACAAGGTAATCACTAAGATTCGTTCGTTAAGAATGAATGTATTAGTGATTATCCAAACAAATTTCTTTATAACTTCCATAGAGATCAAAAAGGTTTTTGTGAGCTATTTTCCTTAAGGCTGTATATTTATTGTTATTAGTTTTGTAAATTTAATTAATTATAATACTCTTATTGTTGTAGTACTTATAGTAAAATCTCATACCTCTGTACCTTTTATATTTTAAACTTGTAAATAAAGACTTTTATTAAAAAAAAAAGCCTCTTTTATACAGTTTAAAAACAATTTCTTTGTTTTATTTTGTAATTTAACTGCAGGGTCTATTCTGATTGATGTTTTATATGTGTCCTTGCCATCCAGTGTTTTTTTTTTTTTTTTTTTGTTTGTTAATTTTATTTTATCTTATCTGTTACCTTTGTCTGCCTGTGTATTCTGTATTGTGCAATTTCATTCATAAATATAGTGGTTTAATTCATAATGGTTTAATTCAAAAAATACCAAACGAATACTTTATTTGGTATTTAATAAAAGAATGATTTGAATTCTGAACCCTAAATAACCTAAGAAACAACATTCAGTTTCATTCAGTTCAAAATCATGTACATTTTTTTGCAATCTTGTTTTTTGATTTCAAAACACAACAATTTTTAAAATTCAATCTTCCATTGCATTGTTTTTCGTATACAAATGAGCACTGCCACACTTTTTATTAAATTCTTTTGTTAAGTAACCTTATGATGGTGAAACTCAAATCGGTAACCGGCGGTTATATAGTGCCTGTTAACCAAACCGAGAGTTAGTTAATTTTAAATTAAAAATAAAATAATCATACATTGTGAAAAGGGCCGTTATTAGTAATTATAAATGTTATAAGCAAATGAACGAATCCCTTGATAAAGTAAACATACAATTTACATGCAGTTTTGACGAGCCATTGATTTGTTCAACCATTGAACAAATTCATGTGCGCACATCAAAGAAGACCGTCGTTGTCGATGTCATGTTCTTGCTCAAACAGCATTGTTCCAACATTTGTTCGTACAACGAAAGTTTGACTTTTAAAGAACGCCATCTGTTGATCCAGCGTGCAAATTGTATTTGCTGTGCTATAAGCATTCAAACAACATTGACGACAAACAGAAAATTATGTTCAGTCGGAACATGCACATCATACGTTTTCTCCACACAGAAAAAAGTAAACAAATTATTGTTCCGTATTCTGCCGACGCTTTGTTCATGTGCAACAAATCAGTGGCACGTCAAGACGTCGTGTTACGAAACGTTGGAAAAAAATGTATAGAAAATTCTGCACTTTTATTGACATAAAAGAGTTAGGCCTTATTAGCTTAAAGATAATGATCAACATAATAAAATTTAAATTGATCAAAAATACATACACCGCAAAAAATAAATTTATTAACTATTTTTAATTAAAGAACAAACCTAAAGAGTTTTGTTTATTTTTACTAAAAGAAAAAAAGAAGAAAAAAATAGAACTAAAAAATAAAAAGCAATTAAAATAAAAGCAGAAAACACGAATCTGGACCAATCGCAGCTCAATAATATTGTTAAAATGCTTTGAAAATTTGTGTTAAATGTTATTGTGTTGTGTGCAAGGCGAATTCATACCAGGTGGTGTTGATAGCCCAGCTGATTGTTTTTTGCTCTCGTTTTTTTGCTAATGTGTTGTCAAAAATACATTGTTTCATATCTGCTAATGTAATGTCAAAGTTGTTGTTTTGTTAGAGTTGTTGCTCTACTGCTCACACCTGGTATGAATTCGCCTTGGTTGTGTATATTAAAAATAAAAAATCAACATACATTCATACATATGTGACTGCTTTTTTAAATAAATTTTTTTCATTTAAATTTTGTGTTTGTTTTCATTATTGTTTATAAATAAACAAATTTTGACAAAATCACCCTCCAAAAAAACTTAAACAGAATTATGCTGGCCTATCAACACCACCTGATATAAACTCGCCTTGGTTTCATATCTGCTAGACTAATGTCAAAGTTGTTTTGTTGTATTTGTTGCTGTGATGTGCTGTGATGTTCACACCTGGTATGAATTCGCCTTGGGTGAAGGATTAACTAGCATCTGACACATTTTCTGGTTTAAAGGTTAAAATATTGTATACTTTTGCTAACAATCGAAAAATAAAATCAGTAGTTATAGCCTCTCTTGTTTCAGATGTCGTTTGCCACGAAGATTGTTAAGTCTTTAATTCAGAGCGGTTTTCAAAACTTTACCGCTGGTGGATCAATTTCATCATCTAAACGTACATTTCACGTAATGTTAAAACATCTGCCTAAGTCGCTTAATGAAACATCTATATTGAATCAAAATTCGATTGCTGCCTGCGTGGTGTCGCCGTTGTCAGTAATCACAGGAATACAACGTTTGTTGTCTCCAGTTTCATTATTGATTAATCAGGTATCGGGCTTTAAGGTTAAAGGTCGGCTAAAGCGGCGTTGCAAAGATTGTTATATCGTTGTTCGCCAGCAAAGACATTATGTCATATGTCCAACCCATCGGCGCCATAAACAAATGTCTATGAAGAAACGGGAATATAAATCGTGGATTCTTACTCACGCCACTCAATCAAAGGATAGACCATATTAATGATGTAAATATCAAATTACAGTTTGTTGTAAAAATAAATATTTATTTAATTTTATTTGAAACCGTTGTACATATTGGCTAAAACTATCAAGGAAAAAAACTTAATATATACATACATACATATCTGGATGCCCGCGTAGACGTGTATTTTCAGGAGACACTAGACAAAGTGTGGCATTTTTGGAGTGTTTCTATTAAAAATTGGTATAATTGGCTAATAAATGGTGGAAATGTGGGCAAAGTTTTATATATGCTGAAAGTGGATACATCTATCTTTCTCATTTTATTCGCAACTTCTAAAATGTTTCTTCTAAAACCGAAAATTGCTAAAAAAAAAGATATATCAAAATATCGTTGTTAGCTTAAAAAAAAAAAATTAGAATGAAACTACAAAATAACAAAAAAAACTCGCATGCACCAACAAATCGAAGTTTTCCCAATGCCAAAAAAAAGCAAATAAAAGTGAACGTGGTAATTCGGCGGAACCGAATTAAACAAAATTGGAAACATAGATCTTTGTAAAGAAGTCTAAAAAATATATGTATGTTTTGTCAAAACTGGTAATTAGGTACAAGATAATTTGAAAAACTGGAAATAATTCTGAAATTTAAGTTCTAAGTGGCAGTATGCAGCCACTTTAGCAGATTTATCTGCATTTTTTTGGATTTTTTCCTCTTAAACTGCAGATTTTTTTAAGTCAAAATATGTGGTAACTTTCTTTGATAAAAATGGAAGTAAAAGAGATGTAAAACAATACATTTGTCAAATGTATGTTGAAGTTCATTTGAAGATTCAGAAACATCGAATTTAAAATAAAGAAGAACAAAATCAAATGCAATTTTTTAATGCTTGACGGGTCATCCAGCATGTCTATCAAAGCATCCAGTACACGTACGAGTTTGATAGTTCAACTTCTATTTAAGGCGAAATATTGTAAGTTTGAAAAATCCAATTTTTTGCAATATATCAATATCGAATTCTTGCATTTTTTTAACCATGATGTGAAAAATATGTCTCTTCTTGAGCCCCATTGGCCAGCTCACTAATACAGATATGTAAACGTAACAAAAAACGAAGTATACCCTGTATAATTTCTGAATCAACTTAATAAATTTTTTTATATGGATTGTGACAGTTAGACTTACAATTTTTCCCCTTAAATGGAAGTTGAGCTATCAAACTCCATATAAAAAAAATTAAAATATAAAGAAAAATATAAATAACATGAGCTGTATTATAATTTTTTCAATACCCCAGGCTGGAGGCAGTTTAAAGCTTATTTGTGTACCCCCAAAATATTAATTGGAACTTCGGATATATTTAATATAGACATTAAATAATTTTTTTATATGAAGTATGTAGAGTTTTCTGTGTCTTAAAAGTGATTATTTGCTGATTTTTTTTAAATAAATGAATTGAACCTTGATTTTTTTATCTACTATTTTTACCTGTTCCTAATGCCATTTGGTTAAAAATAAATTTCTACATCTTTCTTATATTTCTTAGAATTTAAATAAATAGGGGGTATGTAGAGTTTATATACATATATGTAAATAAAACACGTTAAAAAGTTATATTCGGCTTATGCCGAATTTATTATACCCACTATGGAAATGGTCGAACACTAACTTTTTTTATTTTCTTTTTTATTACTATTTTATATTCTGTAATTCTAGTAGCTAAAACTATCGCTAAAATTTTAAAAATGCTTTGAAAATAGCGTGTATTACATATATTGACATTTTCAGTTTTAAAAGCTCATTTTATGTCCCTATAATGAGCATTTAATACTAAAAGAGTCAAAATATGAAAGGATACACACAATTTTTTAATGCATTTTAAAATTTTAGCGATAGCTTTAGATAAGAAAATTACAGGACCAGGTGCAATTCTCGTATCTTTTGATAAAAAATATAAATAATAATGAGGAAATGTGTCTAATTAGAAATTATTATTATTTAGCATATCTATTGCTATTAATACAAAATTTTAAATAAATTAACAGAAAAAATTTATAAAAAAAAGTCACCTAAAAAGTAGGTTTACATTAAAAATATTGTTTAACATAGTCGATTATATTACGTTTAAACATAAACAAATTTGATTCTCTTTTAAGATCTTGAGATAGCTCATTGAAAATTGTAAGTCCTTTGTAAAATAGAAAGTTTTGACCAGAAATATTAAAAAAGAATAATACAAATTTACAATTTACATTTTATTCTTTGGTTATAAGTGCGTTTTTAATTTTTTTCATGTTTCTTTTAAAGTTGTAGCTAATTTCATCGCACATTTTTACGATGGCATTTTTCATGCAATCGGCTTTATTTTATTTTTAACATTTTCTTTTGATTTCATTTTTATTGTTTGTGCGTTATTTCTTAAAAATATATGCATTCGTACTGAAATACAAAATAAATAAAAATGAGTTGAACAAAGAATGAAATTTTACTAGAAATTATTAAAATCATAATGAAATGTATACATAATTAAACTAAACAATTTCATTTTTTTAAATCAACTCTGAACGAACGAAAATTACACAAAGCAAGTGTCAAAAAATCCCCCCAAAATTCAAGCCATGCCATTTTGTTTACCCCGCTTGCTTCTCTACACCTCTTGCCATCAAATACGTAACTTACACCATGAAATCGTTTCATGAAATTTCTTCAATTCTCTTTTGAACTTTCTTGTTTTTCCTTGCCTCTCTGCACCTCTTGCCACCACAAAACCGGTTTCATGCAACTGATTTCATGAAAAATGTCATCGTGTAATTTAGCTAAAACTTAAATTGCATGCAATCAGTTTCATGATAAATGTCATGGCGTAAGTTGGGTCCAAAGCATATCTATATAAAGTACATGCAGTTCTACAACAAATACAATATTACAAAAACCACAGGAATTTTGTTTGTGTAAAATTCGTTCTTAAAAGTCAAAAACAGCTTACTAAACTGGTATGTATATAAATTGAAATAAAAACAAACACAATGGCGCTTTAAAAATTAAAACAAATTTTGACATTTCAGAACAATAATAAGTATTCACAGCTGTGGACTTGCATGTACTTTATATAGATATACTTTGGTTGGGTCAATGTTAAAAAATTAAGTAATCAATACCGAGTTCCTCTACTCCATATTTAAAAATTAACTGTCAACTAATATAAAAAAATAACGTGAGCCAAGATAGCGTCGACGAAATAGCGTCGATTTTGGGGAAAAACAAATATCCTGTAATAGGGAATTTTACTAATAGAGTAAATTTTTACTATGAGCGTCGATTTTGGGAATTAAAAACCGGAAAAAAAACGGGGAAAAATAAATACCTGTAATAGGGAATTTTACTAATAGCATAGATTTTAGGTATATACGTAAGTATAAAAAAAGGGAAAATGGTTATTGATTTTTCATTGACATCTATGATACTTCCATGAATAATAACTATATATTTTAAAAATATAGACTTTAAAGAACATTTATAGCCGATCGTGCCAAATATCCGCAAATGACTATATTTATTGAAAATATAGACTTTAATAAACATTTTGAATCAATCGTGCTAAAAAATCGCAAAGCCGTTCCCGAGAAAAGTGGCTTCATCCCTAGTGGGCACAAAAAAAAATCAGCAACGGTTTTGTTTCTGGGAGTATTATAGTTTCCATGGGCAAATTAAGCAACGGTTTTTTGTTCCCACTAGGGATGAAGCCACTTTTCTCGGGAACGGCTCCGCGGATATTTAGCACGATTGGCTATAAATGTTCTTTAAAGTCTATATTTTAAAAATATATAGTCATTATTCCTGGGAGTATCATAGATTTTAATCGAATTAAGCTTTAAATTTTTACCCAAAGTCAATGTAAAAATAAAAATAGCTAACAAATTCGCTTCTTATTTCACAAGTTTATGCCGCTAAATTAGAAAGCCGCAAGGCATATTAAAATGGTATACTCATTAGTACAACAACTAAAACCATATGTATTTTGTTTGTGTAAAAAAATCTTTTTTGTCATAAACAAAATACCCTACAACAAATTTATGATCGAAACTAACACATAAAAAAAATAAAATTATGTACTTATGTTGTTTCACTTTCGCATATATGCGAAAGTAATGTTAATAAACTCGAGGGAGATAAAAAAATCACACGTACACAATGTTTACATAATTTTTCTCATTTTGCTCTTAAGAATGTGATGGGAAGTTTATTATACGCAATGATGGTAAAATCCAGTGACTATCAAATGAGCGGTCAAATGACTGTCACTGTTCTTGCAGGGTATTAACCTCTTCAGGGACATTGGCACATATATGTACATTTAGTTTTTGTAAAATTTTTTAAGAGGAATTAACAAAAAGTTTTATCA
This sequence comes from Phasia obesa, assembly GCA_949628195.1. Taxonomy (NCBI): domain Eukaryota; kingdom Metazoa; phylum Arthropoda; class Insecta; order Diptera; family Tachinidae; genus Phasia; species Phasia obesa. The sequence continues at coordinate 82,777,715 of OX451217.1, read as the reverse complement.
CAGGATTGCACTCCAATTATGCAATACATATATCAATTCCGAATTCTTGCATTCTCTTTAACTATGATAAAGAAAAAATATGTCTCTTTGAGTTAATAGCCTCATTGGCCAACTCACTAATACAGATAGGTAAACGTAACAAACAACGAGGTATACCCTGTACAATTCTGAACCATCTAAAAAGTCGTAAACAAGATTAAAGTTATTCCAAAAATTAGACTAGATTCTATAGCACACTATCCTTTAAAAGTCGAGCATATAAAACCCCCACGATATCATGATAAAATTTGTACGAGACAAACTCACTATACCTATTTGGCTAAAAAAATATCCATTATTGAATTGTTTTAAGTAGCTATCATTCCAATAACATTTTGAGATTCCTCGTCAGATCCATTCAAATAATGGGAAAGCGCTAAACTGCCGACTACTGGAGCACTTACCCTATGTTTGAAAAATGTAAAGAACCCGTATGCCCTGAGTGCATGAAATCTTTCCATTCATAGATGAACTCAACGTTAAATGGCCACTTATGTCAACATTTTAATTTACTATTTTTAATTTTATCTTATATTACTGATTTGTTATAAAAATAAGGTAAACAACTAGTAATAAAATGAAAAATAAAATCAATGTTTTTTCACTTTAAAAAATTCGTCCCTAAAGAGCAAGGCGAATTTATATCAGGTGGTGTTGTTTGTTTACGTTTTTTGGAGGCAGGTTTTGTCAAAATTTGTTTATTAGAAACAATATTGAAACGAAAAAAAATTATTTAAAAAAGGCGTTACATATGAATGTATGTTGATTTTTTATTTTAAATTTTTAATACACACAACACAATAACATACACTGATATTAATTAAGGTAAATTAATTTATTTTGACAGAGGCAGCCGACCAAACAAAAACAAAATACATGTTGTTTTTTATTGTTGTCGCTTCGCTTCCACCTGATAAATAGATTCGCCTTGCTAAAGAGGTTAAAACAAAACAAAAAATATTTTTTTTTTATTTTTTTCAGAACTTTTGAAAATTTTTTTAGAACATTAAATGATACAAGGAGAGACGGGCAGAAAAGTTCAATGTCCTGTGGCCGAAGTTTTTTTTTAAAATTTGATCGGTACAAACACTATTTAAAAAAAATAAAATAATTTACATTTAACAATTTTTTTTCACTTTTTGTTTTGTTTATTTCTTTAAAAATAAATATAAAAACCAAAACAAAATAGAAATAAGGCGAATATAATTATGACAATCAAGAAAAACCATATGATGTCGAATTCGCCATTGAGTTTACCTGGTATCAAGGTATATTTATCTTACTAGGTAGTGTCGTCCGCCCAGCTGATTTAGTAGTTCGACATGTCAAAAGTTGTATGTGTTCAGAAATTTTATAGTGTAGAAGTGAAAAGGCAATAAAACACATACAGGCCTTCTCAATTTTCTCCTATGTTTTTTGACATTTCGAACTACAAAGCAACAAAAAAATGCCCTGTTGTTCTTGTATTGTTGTATTTGTTGTAGGGACGCCACTACTTAGTAAAATAAATATACCTTGCCTGGTATGAATTTGCATTGGAACGCCCATGGTATAATAATACAGGTATATGCAAGGCGAATTAAAAAAAATAAGCAACTTGTTTTTGCCCGACTGTGTCAAAATATTTTACTAAAATATAAATAATATGAGCTGTGTTCGCAAACATTTCTATGACCGATTATTCTTTATAATAAAAATAATTAAACATTATAATAAAAAATAAAACTGGTTTACTTTAAATAATTATTCTTAAGAAAAGGTTTTAAATATTTAATACTCCGTACTTAGAAGTATAAAAAGATTTAAGATATTTGTTTAACATAAGTAATCATTTTTAATTTCAAAGTTAAAATTTATAAAGATCAATCTCTATTAATTCATTCAATTCAATCTCTATTAATTCATTTTTATTCTGGTTGGTCTCCTGTACAAGCCATAAGACATTGTGGGTTTCGCCTTCATTAAAGGACTCTGTAGATATACAGGGACGCTGCAGTTATAGGTGGGATATCTAAATAAATTGCAGTACTTATAAACAAAATCTAACGAGCCTTAAGCCGATATGGCTGCTTTCAGCAAATCAGGATGTGAGAGGACTGCACATGGCCCTAGCAGCAGCATCAAATCCAGCTGAGATATTATTTTATTGTCATCAGGCTATACCGAATACCAAATTTCTGCATACGAGAACTGATTTAAATTTAGTTGAAAAGTTTACTTAAAAAACATACAGGTATGTTCTGAAATCCGAAACCGAGTGAAATTGAATCCGAATGAAATTTTAAATTGTCATAACTTTTAAATCTTACAACATTTTGATATTATTTTTTATACATTTGACTAAAGACATTCACTTCCTTGATTGCTAATGTTTTAAAATAATAGGCGCAACTAAGTTGTATTTTTCTTTAAAAATTTATTCGATTTCAATTTCACTCGGTTTCGGATTACAGAACATACCCGATATATACATATTTTTTCATTTCTTTAAGTAAACATTGCAAGTTAAATAAAGGATTGAATAAAATAGCGCAATTAGTTCTCAATGCATTGAGTAATATATAAAACTGTTTTTTTTTTTTTTAATTATTACAAATTTTTAAGTGCGCGAACAGAGTTTTATGTAAGGTTTGACATTTTCTGATAAGCAAATTTAAACAGCTGTTCTAAGAATTTTACCTGTATTATTATGCCATGGGAACGCCGAATAAATTTGAAAATCGCCATGTTTGGCGTGAAATCTGACAACCCTGATATCAGTTTGCAAACAAAACAGCAACACAGACAGCATTATTGTATTATTATATTAAAACCAGACTTGAAAATAAATAATAAAAATCGCAGATTAATCTATGGTAAAAATGAAAATTGCTATCGAAGGTTGTGCCCATGGCGAGTTAGAAAAAATTTATGAAACTATAAAGGAGTTGGAAAAGCGAGACAATATTAAGGTGGATATGTTGCTTTGCTGTGGGGATTTTCAATCCACGCGCAATATGGAAGACTTGCAAACAATGGCTGTTTCGCAAAAATATCAAAATATTTGTTCATTTTATAAGTAGGTAAATGTTGGGGAGTATTTCATACATATGTATATTAAATTTTTTAATTGCAGGTACTATAGTGGAGAATTAAAAGCCCCAATGTTAACTATATTTATAGGTGGTAATCATGAAGCTTCCAATTATTTACAAGAGTTACCTTATGGCGGTTGGGTTGCCCCTAATATTTATTATTTGGGTTATGCTGGCGTAATTAGAGTAAATGGAATTAGAATTGCTGGTATTTCAGGCATATATAAAGGACATGACTATTTAAAAGGTCGCTTTGAATTTGCTCCTTACTCTGAAAGCACCAAGCGCAGTGTCTACCATGTGCGTCAGCTAGAAGTATTCCGTCTTAAACAACTTTCAGGCAAAGTTGACATTTTTATGTCGCACGATTGGCCTAAAGGCATATACAATTTTGGTAATAAACAACAACTTGCTCGCTTTAAACCGTTTTTGCGGGAAGAAATGGATAATGACAAGCTGGGAAGCCGTCCTTGTGAAGATTTGTTAAATTTGCTGCAACCTCAGTATTGGTTTGCAGCGCATTTGCATTGCAAATTTGCGGCATTGGTTCAACATTCTGAAACATTGCCAGGCGAAGAACAAATAGATAGTGTCAAAGACCACGAAGAAGCTATTCCAAATGGATCATTTACAAGATTCTTAGCGTTGGACAAGTGTCTACCTCAGCGAAGATTTTTACAAATTCTTGATATAAATTCTGAAAATCATACTGATGATGAAGGTCAATTAAAATTTGAATATGATTTAGAATGGTTAGCTATATTGTATTTAACTAATCACTTGGTTAATGTTAAGGAATCATATTATTATTTACCAAATGAAAAAAATAGTAATTGTGAGCGCTTTAATTTCACTCCTACAGAAGAAGAAAAACAACTTATACATAAAAAATTTGAAAACGATTTAAGAATTCACAATAATTTTTGTCGCACTGTTGAAGCTTTCGATCCTAGCACATATCACAAGGGCCAGCAACACAAACAACCCAAATCGCAAATTAATCCACAGTCGTTGCATTTCTGTGATACTTTGGGCATTGATGATCCCTTGTCATTGGCAATGTTAATTGGCGGTCATGAATTAAGTCATTCAAGTACACTTGATAACACGCAAGATTCTACTTTAAACGATTCCATATTACTAGACGAACACCAACCCTCTAGTCATAATACCTCAACAGCATCAGTTTGTTTAACAGATATTAGTCCATTAAAACGTAAAAGTAACTCTGGTTTGAATTTGCCCACACCTAAAGCCTTAGATGGTGAAAATTCATTTAAAAATGAAGATAAAATCGCTTTAGAAGATGAGACAAATGAAGAGGAAATCATGAAAAATCTTATATCACATGTGCCGGATGAGATAAAATCTCAAGCACAAATAGAAGAAACCGAAAAGGAGGTAGTGCAATCTCCAAAACCTCCAATTAAAAAATTTAAAAGACGTAATCAAAATATTTATCAAAAGGAAGAACAAATCGAGGATGAATCCAGAGAAACTACATAATGTACTATAAAATAGGACGATTTAATTTTTTCAATTTCTTTCAATTGTTTGAATATCTATTTCGTTTCCGTTGTCGAGGGAAATCTGCATTTTGTTACATTTATTTCAAACAGTACCCAAAATACGACATGAATGAAGCTAATATAAATAAAATATATATATTTTTTTTATTCTTGATGAAAAATTTGAATGGCAGAGGTGCGAAACCAAAACGCCAGGGTATCCCACATTAAAAAAAAATAGTTTTTGTATCCTCCAGGATCCATGTAACGACCTATACCTTTGTATAGGAAGTGATAAATCCTGAGTATAGTATAACAGCTCGTCTTTATAGGTGTGCAGTAATATTTTAAATCGAAGTATATATACTATTGTCCATATATATTTATGTATGCATATATCTGTGAATATATGTGCATATATTTTTTGTTTTATATATTTTTTGTTATATATAAATATTAAACGATGGGCACTGAAAATGACTACTTCCAATGAAGGTCTTAATGAAAAAACGTGGGTAAGTATATTTATAATAATTCTCTAAAAAAAAACCGACTTCAAAACAATTCTAAACTAAAAATGTAAGAAGTAATCTGTAAGAATTAAATTTAAACCAAATAAAAGATGCGCCAAAATTAGAGGGAAAAAAGGTAAAGACTATGTGAATGTCAAACCTCTCCTTATTACTGTTCAAAAGTTAAGCTATTTTCACCAGCATCCGTCTTTTATGGGGACACCATTCAAGCCTCTATATATAACGGTTTCAAGGATAGGGTCACATAGATCAAATAACATCACCTATTGGGACACCCTTTAATTCACAATTTTAAATTGAAGACCTGTTGTTATAGAGGACTTGGTCTCAAAGATTCTTTGTATATTCCAACTATCCGTCCGGTTCAAAAGTTTAACCATATATATCAAATTATATGAACTATTGGGACACCCTTTACCTTATAATTCCATATATTTATACTTGTTATTATACCATAGAAAGTAGTGGACATTCTGCCTAATTTTCAAGTGTTTGTGTTTAACGGTTCAAAAGCTAGGGCCATATAGATCAAATTACATAATTCATGGGGATACCCTTTAGTTTCTAAATTTAAATTGTATACTTGCTATAGTGGACTTTGCAACACAGGTTCCTTGTAAATTGCAGCTGTCTGTCTAAAACAGTTCAAAAGTTTGGCTACATACATAGAATTACATTAACTATTGGGACACCCTTTTATTTCCAAATTCAAATTTTATACTTTTTGTTATAGCGGACTTAGCAATACATGTTCTTTGTAAATTTCAGCGGTCTGTGTACAACTGTTCAAAAGTATGGCCATATACATCAAATTAAATGAACTATTGGAGCACCATTTAATTAAAAATTTTGAATATTTAAACATTTTATTATAACGGTCATAGTAATCGATATTCTGTCAAATTTTCAAGGTTTTGTTTATAACGGTTCAAAAGATAGGCCCATATAGGTCAAATTATGTCACCTATGGGGACAAACTTATTTTTTAATTAATTTCTGCTGCTGGGAACTAAAGCGATACGCAATTTTTTTAAATTTTAATTTGGCGCCCTTTACGGTTCTTACACGTAAAAAACATGTAAGTTGTATGGGGACACCCTTTAATTTTAAATAAAATGAACTGATTTTAATACGGGACCAAACTGAAAGCATAACCTTTCAAATAAAGAAAATTTTAAAATGGCTGAGTTCTGCGGTTACATACATAAAATAAATCAGTCAAGTGCGAGTTAGTCGCACACACGTAGAGTTCCGTACTATGTTTAGTACGACTTTAAAAATTTAAGTTGTTGATTTTTTTATGTCTTATGGTGCACCCTTTATTTTTAAAATCAAATCAAAATTATATTCGCGAAAATTTCATCGCTATTGGAACATCCTTTAAATTTTAGGAATTGTTGTTATAACGGCCATGGTAGTACACTTTCTATGAAAATATCAGGCGCCTACCTATTACGGTTAAAAAAGAGGGTAGTGTACATGAAAAACATGTCACTGATGGAACACCCTTTTGTAATTAGTAATTATTACATCGGCCGAAGTACAACATCTACTGTAAACAATTCAAGAGTCTACCTACTACGGTTCAAAAAATAAGGCTATTTAAGTAAAAATCATGTCTCTGTCGGAACACCCTTTAATTTTGGTATTTGTTATAACGGCCATGGAAATTCTCTTTCTATGAATATGTCAAGAGTCTACCTATTACGATTAAAAAAATTAGTCACTATACGTTAAAAACATGTCATTGTCGGAACACCATTTAATTTTTAGTAATTGTCATATCGGCCGTGGTAACATATCTTCTGAACAAAATTTTAAGAGTCTACCTATTACGGTTCAAGAAATAAGACGTTATACATGAGAATCACGTCACTGTCGGAACACCCTTTAATTTTTATTATTTGTTATAGTGACCGTAGTACATAATAAACCTCCTGTAAAAACTTCAAGAATCTACTTATTATCGTTCAAAACTTAGGCCATATACACGAAAGCACGTCACTCTCGGAAAACCCTTTAATTTTAAGGATTAATTTTATATACTTGTTTAGAAAGCGATCATAGAGTTAATTACTGTTTGCAAATTTTAAGTGGTTGCCTCCTATAGCTCAAGAAATATAGACATAAAGGCAAATAACACGTCACTTTCGGAACACCCTATAAGTTTTAGTATTAGTTGCTATAGTGGCACAGTTATACACCTTCTGTGAAAATTTCAATAGTCTACCTATTATGGTTCAAAACTTAGGCCTTATACATGCAAATCACAGCACTATCGAAACACCCTTTAATTTTTGGGTGTTTTTTTTAGACTTGTTTATAAAGTTTTAATTACTGCTTGTAAATTTTTAGTGTATGCCTCCTACAGTTCAAGAAATAAACACATATTCGTGAATAACACGTCAATATTTGTTGCTATAGCGGCCACAAAAATACACCTTCTGGTTAAAATGTTAGGCCTTACACATGCGAATAACACCACTATCGGAACACCCTTTAATTTTTAGGATTATTTTTTTAAACTTGTTTATAAAGCGAACTAAGTTTTAATTACAGTTTGTTAATTTTTAGTGTATGCCTCCTACAGTTCAAGAAATAAACACATATTCGCGAATATCACCTCTCTATCGGAACACCCTATAAGTTTTAATTTTTGTTGCTATAGCGGCCACCGGTATACACCTTCTGTGAAAATTTCAAGAGTCTACCTGTTATGGTTCAAAACTTAGGTCTTATACATTCAAATCACACCACTATCGGAACACCCTTTAATTTTTATTTTTATTTTTTTATAATTTTTTATATAGTGAACTAAGTCTGAATTACTGTTTTTAAATTTCAAGTGTATCCCAGCTACAGTTCAAGAAATAAACACATTTTCGTGAATAACACCTCTCTATTGGAACACCCTATAAGTTTTAGTATTTGTTGCTATAGCGGCAACAACTATACATCATCTGTGAAAATTTCAAGATTCTGTATATTACGGTTCCAGAGATAAAAGGCGCTGACAGACGGACAGACATTGTAGCGAAAACAATAGGGTTACGTTTTTACGATTAATTATTTTAATGTTTACCACATCTAAACGTGTGTGTAAAAACCACGGTTCCTTAGGTATTTCTGAAAATGGTGAAAAAAAAGAAAGCACCCTTCGTGCGTGACGTTTCAATAAACTGTTCATTCCATTAAGACTTCAAAATTTTTTTAAATTCTCTAACCGCTTCAGTGTGTGTCAGCAATACCTCTTTGACATTGGCAATGTCATTCGCCCGTTTAGCCATATGATCGACTTTCTCATTGAAAGAAATTCCTACATGCGCCGACACCCATATGATGTAAATGTCTATTATTGATGACTTGTCAGCTAACGAATGAATTTCATGTACTAGGTAATTTACCGAGTTTTTCTCTCGAAGAATAAGACACGAATTATAGCTGTCAGTAGAGATTGCCAAACGACTAATATTGTTTTCAATTGCAATATTGATAGCTTTTTTAATTGCGAGAAGTTCGCCAGTGAGTGATGAAAAATTATGCAGAAACTTGAAAAGGTAGAAACGATCATAGAGGCGTCAGTAGCAAAGGGTATATACCCATTAGCTATATAATTGTGAATTTCTGAATAGTAATGAGCCTTAATGTATTCAAGAGGGATTCCATTAGACTTAGGTTAGGTTAAGCAGGCAGCTTATAGAGGAGGAGAAGAAATCAATCAGAAAAATAGCTCACTTGGGTCCATTATGTTGGTCCCTTTGTGATACCTCTGTAGTTTGTGTCGTAGCTTCCCCAAATTCGGTGATGCGCATTTGCGTCAGCGCCCATTACTAAAGGAACGCCTTTGCCGCTCTGGCCAATTTGCTAACCAGGGGGGTTACTCTCTATTGCGATACGAAAGAAAAATAATACGAAATCGAACGATTTGTACTCTTTAAAGCGTTCGCGCCTTTTTTTTCGCATATCTTTTTCGCAAAGATGGCAGGACCACACTCTGTAATCCGAAAGCGTATGTCAAATTCGTTCGATAAGCCCAAATATCTTGCGATAGTAAAAGAGCAAGCGCAAAGGAAGAAAACATATAATTACTTTAAAAAATGTGTTTTAACCCTCTAGTGCGTAAGAAAACCAAATTAAATAAAATACTACTTAAACGAAAGAAAATGGTTAAAAAACAAACTTTTGTTCTAGCATTTTGTATAATTTTTGTTTATAAGGGCTTAGAAGGCGAAAAATCCTTTGATGCAAATTTGCATCATTGCGCATTTAGCTGTAAGTTCAAAATCTTAAATTTTTATACATCAATAGTGATTTAAATGGAAAATATTTTTGTTTCTTTTTAAAAACGTATTATTTATTTATTGTATTTATTATTTATTTATTGTTTATGAAATTTTACATTAAAAAAAATTAAATTTTAATTTTGTTCATTTTTTATGAAATTTTACAAAGCAGTTTTTGGTTTTTGTTAGACATAAAGCTATGTTACACTTGCTACAAATCAGTTGACTTTGGCCCTTGCAGCCCGGCAGCTTGCATCTTACCCTATTTTCTTGGAATTCCGGTAAGTGGTATAGCTGATGCTGGACCTCGTTTTTGCTTTTGGACATGCAATCTTTCGACAGAAGGTGAATGGTTAGTTCTTGGACGTTTCTGTTTTGTGTTTATTTTTAGAAGTGTCAATGCCAGATCTTTACGAAATTTTAATAGTGTAAGAGTCGTATTCCCTGTTGCTCGCTTATACAAAAACCAAGCATTTGTAACTGCTAGATCCAGTAGATGGTAAACTAAACGCATATACCATTTTCTGGTTTTTATTTTGATTCGATTCCGCCCCATCATGCTGTCTAAGAGATCAACACCGCCCATATGACGGTTGTACTCTTTGACAATCGCTGGGCACTTAACCATGATCGACTTGCGTTCCCGACGGTCGAATCTGCTAATATCATTTTCTGGTTCCACGCCAACGAATGAGGAGAGAAGAGTTACGTTCTTATTATCTTTCCACAAGACGTTTGCGAGCTCTAAACCTTCAAAGTCAGCAACGAATTGAAATGATGATCCCCTAGGATATTTTTTTATTTCTTGATCAGTTGGTAATTTACAATTTTGTACTGTTCCAACTGTATGTATGCCCTTTTTTCCTAAATAGACAAGCAAAGGGATGGCAGTGTAATAATTGTCGAAGTAAACTTTATAGTTACATCCATTTGGGATATTTCGTAATAGTCGTACAACAACATTGGCAGAAGCTCCTAGATCAGGCTCACTTGGCAAACGTTTATGCGGCAAATTGTCTTGGCCCGTATATATTTCAAAGTTATATGCAAAACCTGATACTCCGGATAGTACAAATAATTTGTAGCCCCACTTGTGTGGCTTTGCAGGCATATATTGTTTCAAATGATGCGAGGCTTTACTTGCGCACATTTGATGAACAAACAGATAAGCGTTCTTCTAACGGAATGGATGAAAATTTTGCATTTATACGGTCTACCAGTGGCCGAATCTTGTATAATTTGTCGTAACAAGGATTTGTTTGATCGGCAATAAAATTTTCATTATTGTTCACATGAAATATTGATCGTATCTTTTCAAATTTTTTTTGAGGCATGCATTCCTTTACACAGTCTAAACCAATTTGGCTGTCCCATAAAAGGCGAATATTGGAGTAATTCACTATTGATGACAAAATTAGGATGCCCATAAATTGGTAAATATCAGTTTTTTCCAAAATAAAGCTCTCTTCAATATTTTTTTGCTTCGCATACAAATTAGATTCCTCAACTATATGTTGTAAAATGTCTTCATCAAAGAAGTAGTTGAAAAATTGGAATGGAGTCTGAAAGTTCTTTATAAATTCCGGCAAATCAGTATTTCCTCCAAATTTTATTTCGTCTTCACTGACAGAAAATTTAGTTTTTTTCCAGACAATATGTCTGCAAGCCTCTCGTGTTAAGAAATTTGTGGCACCAAGTAGATTTTCCGGAATTTCTGGGGCAATATTTTCAGTTTCATTTTCATCCTCACTATTCAAGTTCATGAGATCCACAATATCTTCATCACCCAGAAGGTGCTCTAGATCTTCATTATTTAGAAGCTTTCATTCCATAACTTCATCTTCATCATCGGAGTCGTCTAATTCATCTTCACTTGCAGCAGGATCAAGCAAAATACGGAGAATATCCTCCTCTAAAAGTTTTTTTTTTTGACATATCCTGAAAATCCGTTATATACGAAAAATTTTTTTACTATCACTTAAATGCGCAGTGATGCAAATTTGCATCAAACCTTTTTTTATACAGAGCAAAGTACTTACCATAAAAAAAACAATAAACACTATAAAATTTTAATAAAAAAGAGTGTACCTTATGTAAAATCACAACTGTTTATAAACTTGTTGAAATTATTTAAATTTTAAGGTCAGAAAAAAACACTGTTGCCGCTACGCACAACAAACGAATGAGCAGACACTTCAAAATTGCACAATAATTCAATGCTGCTATAACGGTACTTCAAAAGCAGAGAAAATGAGGCCTATGAAATGGAGACAATAGATAACGAACATTTACACAAAACTGTTTTCAAAATTTGAAACTACGGAGAGATTTTCGGTGTGATTCAAATTTGCATCACGGCGCACTAGAGGGTTAATCGAATTGTTATTTATGTTACAAATAAAACAACGACAGTTTTTAATTTTATTAGATAATGATGTGGCCATGAAACAGTTTCTGCGAGTTAATGCCTAACAAGCCGGAAGCAAAATGTATCACAACATATTTAGACAATCTGATGGAGATCCTGTAAGGGATATATCTGGTTAACAAATTTATATATGATGCTATTATTTATGTAAAATATAATACTATTTGCTTGGATTTCCTGTAGAACTTTCAGTTATGGAAAAAGTTAAAATAAAGCGATATGAATTTGAAAAAAATTCTATAACAGATTTACTATACCAGCGTTTATTTGTGGAAAGTATATCGATCCTATCAGTTTGCAACACGTTTCAAGTTAATTTACGTCTTTAATAGGCTTTTTACACTGACCAACATCTTAGTGAAACGTCTGGAAGATGTTGAAAATGTGAAAATCAGTTTACATTTACAACATCTTCTTACATCTAACATCTATCATCAACTCAACTGTCGAAAAAATTAAATAACGCTTTTAGCTAATAAAAAAATAAAAATATGGGTTAACAACAATTATTTATAATTGGAATAATTGTTGTTTTGCTAGAACAAACCCAAGTATTATTATTATTATTTAAAAGACCGTAAAGATCAAAAAAGAAGTTGGAGATGCCTGAAAGGCTTATATTTCCAGGGTAAACGTCTTTATGTTATATTTATTTAAATTTTATAGTTTTTCGTTAGTTTGTAAAATTTTCTTTTTTTTCCGTAAAGATCAAAAAAGAGGTTGGAGAAGCCTGAAAGGCTTATATTTCCAGGGTAAACGTCTTTAAGTTATATTTATTTATATTTTACAGTTTTTCGTTATTTTAGTTTTCATTAGTTTGTAAAATTTTCTTTTTTTTTCTTTTAAATTAGTTTGTATGTATTTTATTTATTATTTTCATTATATATTTCAAGTTTCTTTTCATTTATTAAATATTGAGGTTATACACGATAACCAGAACGATTGCACATGGCTGATTTATGCAACCACCAATTAACTGTACCTAAGTACAGCTAATCGTGGAAGCCAATCACCCAGTGCGAGAGTGAGACGTAAACCACTCGAAGGCCTAGCAACAAGAACGGCCTGATTGACTTTAAACGATAACGACAATGACGCGCACACGTGTTCCTCCACCCAGAGCTACTTTACGACTGAACCCAAGTATTAATGTAGAGTTAAAGTTATTGAACGCATTTTAGAGAAAGAAGATGAAAAAAAGTTTTGTGTACCTGCGTATGATGCTCATTTTTAAACAAATATTGGTTTTTATTTTTGCCACATAAATGACATTTTTTCAGTGATGCCACTAAATTAATCTAGTTTATTGCCATTTTTCTAGTGTTGACACTCAAACAATCGAAAGATGTAAAATGGAACAAACTGAGATAGGAACATCTTGTAAAGATGTTGAATTTTAGGCCTGTGTATTTCTTATGGAAAGATGTCAACATCTTCGCAAATTGATGGTAGATGTTGATCAGTGTAAAAAGCCTATAAACAATAATCCATCAATATTTATATGTAAATTCAACCGGCTTAACTTTTGTTTACATATTTTAAGCTGTTAATGTTGCCACTTTTTCAAACATTTTGAGAAAGTTATAGAGAGTACCGATTTGCCCTCTTATCGCATTGAGCTTTCGAATCGAAATTGCTTTCGCATCGCAATAGAGAGTAACCCCCCAGGCTGCTGGGTGGAGATTCTGCTTGGTCGTGTGGCATATACGTGAAGGATATCCACACTGCCGATTCTGCATCTTCCGATACTGCAGTCACAGTATCTTCATCACTGTAATCAGATAAAATGAAGATCTTCACATCGTTCCATAAACCGAAGGATTAATGCAGCAGTAGCTGCCTTAGAATGGTGAAGGTTAATTTGAATCACCTTCGCCTTCGTTGTCGGGGTCATAAATGACAGTGACGTCGATGTCTTCTAGATCAGATTCCAGAACCGCATCTTCGTCCTCCGCAACAGCCAGACGCTTAAAGAGCTCCCCAACCAGACATGATTCTGATTGAGAACTCCCTGCAGTCTCTGAGTTCGCGGGGTCACTCACTTCCTCATTTGTGGCTGCAGTTTGTCGGCTAATGCATTCAGTCACGCCTTTACCTTGCGACCCTACCAGTTGGTCGCTGGAGGTTTCGGGGTTGGTTTTGTCATCACCTCGATAGATGCTCAGCTTGATACTGTCGTATCCATAATATATTTTGCCTTGCTTCTTTCGAAGTGGTAACAAAGAGTCCTTATTAAGGACAACAACCGCCTTTCTGGTCAGACCCACCGGTTCCGAGACTTTCACCACCTTCGAGTCACTGGTCGGTAGGTCACTATTTCCTCTCCGGATGATCGCCAGAATCGTCGCAGGGTCGTGAGGTTCCCTAGGTATGATTGCGACTTCCATTAGACCTGGTGACCGGAAATTTTTTAATAAATTGAATTTTTTTGGATATACCATACGATTTAACAGGGGAAACTTTATCGAAAATACATTTGAATTTGTGATAGACAATAGAGTTGTGTTGAGGGAGAAAGACTAATTACTTGTAAAAATTTGGAGTTAAGAAGGGCAATTTTAAGAATTTCCTTGGCAGTTAGGAAGAGAGCTCTTAAGTCAGGTGGGAGTTCATTTGCCAATGCATATATGACATGGACAGGTGTGGAAGTGTTGAGTCCAAGGCATCGCCGTATATTTGCATTTTGAAATGTTTTGAATTTTTTTCTCAACATAGTGGGGGCATGTGCGGTCACGGCCCTAGCATAATCTTATTTACTTCTTATGAAGCTTCTATAAATTATTAGTGCAACATTTGGTTTAAGTCCAGCTCTAACAGTCGTCAGTTTTTTAAGAAGGTTAACAGCAGGAGTAACTTCTTTTTATAATACGTTGATAATGATCCCCAATGGTCATTAATGGAATTTAAAGGACCTGGTCATTTCTATAGGGTTACCATCCGCAGATATTGTCACATTTCTGACTGGAGCTGTTCCGAAATACAGGGTTTTGGTTATATTGACATTAAACGAGAAATTGAGACTATTACAAAGAGATTTAAAAGAATTTAACTTATACTGTAAATTGTTAACGGCTGAGTCAAAGAGATTGTGATAAGACTTAAAATGAAGTCATCGGCATATTGGAAAAGAAAAGTGTTTAAATCTTCAATGTCATGAAGCGAGGCAGTGTACAGGTTAAAAAGAGTTGGACTAAGGCAGCTACCCTGAGGAATGCCATTAAAAACACGAACAGAGTCACTTCCGAGACATAGCTCACGATCAGATAGAAAAAATGTTATCCAGTCAATAATATCTTGGGGGAAAACTCATGTTATTTAAAATGTCCCTAAGTAGGGCCAGATTAACACAGTCATATGGATTGCCTATATCGACTGAGGCGATTACAACACTGTATCCACAAGATTTAAGGGACGAAACTCAAAAAATGAACTAATTAAAACATGTTAAGGTCGACATTCTTTTCCTATACGCATATGAGCGAGCAGGTTGAAGATTACAGGACTCGACATGCTCTATTACACGTTTATTGACCATAAGATTAATTAATTTAATAAAGACTGAAATGAGGGCAATGGGCCTAAAATTCTTAAAGTCTTCCAGAGGTTTATCCCTCTTAGGGATGGGCACAATTCTAATTTTTCTTCATGATAGGTCTAGATAACAAAGATATAATGATGATTTAATACTGCTAAGAGAGATTGCTTCGACTCCATGGTCAATGATTGAATCATGTGATAGGTGACACGGTCATGCCCTCCTGCCGATGGCGCTTTTTTTACTTTTAGAATCCTCATAAACTGACTAAAAGAGAAAGGGATGGGGTGGTGTGGTTGAGAGTTTAACCAAAATGACTGGAACATTATTTGGGATCTGGGGGGTTACTATGTAACTCGATTCGATAGTTAAATATTACGGATACGGATTTTTCGTACCAACTAACTCGAATTCGTAAATACATTTGCTACTTTCGAGTTGCCGTATCCGATTATCGGATACTCGTACTCTACTTTCGGATGTGCATCACTATGTAATTCGAATGTAGATGTCAAAGTCGCTCGAAAGTTGGCATTAGTACTCGTTTGATTTTGAGCTAACGGATGAAATATTAAAAAATTTAAATAAAACAAAACATCGACACCAAACGCTGAAAATGTAAGTATTTGTTAAATGTATGTATATTAATAGATAAAAATTAATACAAATCTTTTTCAATAGGGAAAATGCTACGAAAAATATTAATACGAAGCAAAGACAATTTGAAATTATGCTCAACTTTATGACAGAGCATCCGCAGTTGGCTAAGGGCTATATAAAAGCTCCGGACGCCAAACAAGCCACCAACAATTTATGGACACGATTGGCAAAAGATCTTAATGCAGCCGGGCCACCAATGCGGGAAGTGGTCGGTTGAAAAAAAGTAGGTAATATATAGTTTACCCATAAATGGAAATAATTTTTTTTTTTTTGTTAAGGTTTGGGCAGATCACAAGACCCATCTTAAGGCCAAATTGCGGAAGAACCGCATTAATTTTTCGGGCACAGGCGGTGGTCCGGCAAAAATGTGTTCATTTACCGCACTCGAAGAAGGTGTAATTGATTTACTTGAAATGAGGGAGGCGGTTGATGGTATGAGTGGGGTCCGGAAATTTGGTGTAAATAACAGTATCCCCCCAACCGGCGACGACACTGGTACGGCCACAAGCAATAACGACATCGAGCAAGATGTTGCACATATCCTCAACTGCGTAACTAATGATCTGAGGGAGACGGATGAATTGGTGTCTGATCTTTCCCCAACGCGTTGCTCATCAGCTGCCCGCCCATCACAGGACGATCACCATTCAATCGCGCTGTGCCAAAAAAGCAGACATTGCTGGAAAAGCAAGTGAATGGTCAAATGAAGTACCACAAGCGCTCCACATCACTCTTGGAAGAGGTCAGTAATATAAAATCTTTAGTTAGATATAAAAGAAGACAAGTGGATATAGAAGAAAAAAATTATAAGCTTGCAAAAAGAAAATTAGAACATGAAATGAAGTTGAGCGTAGAAAATCAAAAACTTAAACTTGCAAAGCTTAATTTAAAGAGAGAGATGCTAGAAATTGAAAGAAATCGAAATTTATAAGTTATATCTACCCTGTTGTCTAGTATGTATGTTATATTACTATTTATTACTATTTAAGCTTTTTTTCTTTCCTAAAACCACTATAAATGAATTAGTAAAAACTTCAGTGGAAATAAAGGAATTAAATTTTATAAATTGTTTTTTATTTGATCTCTTAAAGCTTGCGCCAAGGCTGAGAACTGATTTCTGTCTTCAGAATCTAAAGCAGTTGTTGAGGCCAATTCCATTTCTTCTTCATTATTCACTATTTCTGAAGATAGTTCGACATTATACTCTAAACAAATATTGTGTAATGCACAGCATACATTCAATATTTGTGCGACCTTTTCCGGTACATAATGTAATTCTCGTGCTGTGAGCAAACAACGAAATCTCCCCTTTAAAACACCAAACACACGTTCAATTATTGATCTTGCCTTACAAAACAGCTTGTTAAATCTGCTCTCCGCAGAATGCTCATTCGCGCTCCTGTACGGTGTAAGTATCCATGGCTCCAATGGGTACCCAGAGTCTCCTACGGATAAAATAAATTAAAATGATGAATTAAATAATGAAATAATTACATTACCTATTATCCAAGATGACTTGTCGCCATTAATATATGCGTCCTTCAGAAATTGACGCTCGTCCGACAAGTTCCATACGTGAGAGTCGTGTGCTGCCCCTCCATAACATCCATTCACTGCTCTTATGCGCATTGTATGATCACATATCTAAAATATCAAAGAATGTACTCGTAAAAGGTGGGATGATTGATAGATCTCATCCCCCTTGAAAAACAAGTGCTCGTTTTTAGATGGCCGGACTATTTGTATGTGAGTACCATCAACAGCTCCTATTATCCCTGGAATTCCAGACGTTGCATAAAAGAAATTTTTGGCAGCTCGTTTTTCGTCATCGCTCATGACGAAATTTATGTGCTTGGGACACAACACCTTCTCTATAGCATTACACACTTCTTTTATGCAGTTTGACACAGTTTGTTGTGTCAAGCCAGCAAACCGGTCTTGACCGATTTGGTGTTGATACCCACCTTGTCCAAGGAACTTAAGTGTAGCACCTAATTTGATTGCTGGTGTTACAGCAGTCGATCTCTGTGTAGTTGGCAGATGCGAACTAATGCTCTCCAACACATATTTAAAAGCTTCCTTGCTAAGACGGAAATTTCGCACAAACCTACAAACAAAAATATATGGTTATATACAACATACATATTTAATAAATTGTTACTTACATTACATCCGTCAACTGCATAAAATCTACACCATCGCGTAGGATTCTACGTTCCAATCGCTCGTCTTCATTTTCCATCCAAAGGGCAACCGTATCCATTTTTATAACGCACAAATATTTTTTGTTTACTTTTTTTATTTTCATTGTTTTGACATTTTGGGTAATAAATGCTGCCAATGTTGAATAAAACATTCGAAAGTAGTGCCAAAATTATTTCAATTAGTGGCAGCACTTCTCGCTCGATCCGAAACTGTTACATGGTAAGAGTTTAAATTCGGATCGAATACAACTTTCGAGCTGTTCATACTTTCGAATCGAGTTACATAGTAACCCCCCTGATCACTAAGATGTTGGAGGAAAAGGAGATTGTTATCATCGTTCACTGCCGAGTTAGGGTTGCGACCTTTTACGTTTCTTACAAAGTGCCAAGCTTCTTTGGAGCTAGAACATTTATTAAGTTCAAAAATACGAGCCTTGTAATTTTGGCTTTTAGCCTTACGTACAGAATTTTTCCAGTCTTCAAATGCAGAAATGGCAGATTCAAAATTATCTAGAGAAGGGTAACGTTTTGCCTTTTTGCCAGCTGCTGTATATTTACGGAAAGACACTGTAAGTTGCTCATTCCACCAGGATTTAGGTACACGATTGGCTGTCATAATAGGATATAAGGCATTAGCAATTTCAATTTTAAAAACGTCAAGTATAGCATTTGGGTCACTTGGCAGAATTATTTTCTCAAGATTTCTCTTGAGAATCTTGTCAGAAATGAACTTAAGGGGTTTTGATATTACCGTGTTGGTTTCCGTGAGCACCTACCTTTATTGTGACCCTCCAATAAAGGTAGGTATAGTTTTCCAGAAAATTTTAATGGGAGAATTTGTGAAACTTAGGTCCAGGACAGTACCATTATCCGTTCTAAAGTTGGGCAGAAATGTTGAGGCGCCGTCATTTAAATATATGAAGTTTGACGGGTTGATGTTATCAAAAAGAGTGTTACACTTGGGAAGATCAACACGATCACCCCAGAAGGTATGACGGGTAAGTATTGATAGAAACGTCCGGTTTAAAATATACTGAGACAAAAGTGAAATTGGGATTGAGGTTTTAGGTCCTTACAATAATAATTTCCTCACCAGTAATATAGGAGACTCTGTTAGCACGAATATTATTTTTAATACAGATGGCGACACCACCATGTCGCCCATCTCGTAATTTATGAAAAATTTTATAATTGAAAAGATTATATTTGGGATCTATGTCGTCGATTTTGAAAATCTCAGATAATAGACAGATATCAATGGTGATTGAGAAAAAATTCAAGATATGATTTATTTGAGGAAAAACTTTGGATGTTGTACTGTAAGATTTTCATTGTGGAAACCTAAGTTCTACGGCGTATCTGAACATCTGCTACTTTAGCCTTCGTTTGAGAAAAAGAAGTCAGAAGTTGGGCATTGAAGCTTTCTAGAATGCGGAGAGCTGAAGACGTAGATTGTGACAGAACTCTCTGAAATTCAGGTACTTTTTCATTACCCCTGTTAAGAACCGAGGTTATTGGGTCAGTATTGATCGGTTGAGGCATAAAGAATTTTGGCTTTGGTTTAGGGCGTGGAGGCTTACGCATGACAAATTTACTGAACTTACGAGCTGTAAGGATTTTATCGACCTTAGCATCCCTATTTTTGATAGGCACTGAGTAGTTTTGGCTAAGATCAGGGAAATTTTCATCATAGTCATTAAAAGTGTCAAATCTGTTTGTGGAATATGATTTTAGAACTTCTTTTCTAGACAGTTTTTTTAAAGTCATTATTTTAAGGACCTCATCCTCTTGCCTCCATTTGATCAATTTCTTTATATTGATTAAAAAACCAAATACACATAATAAAACTGTAACAGGACCATTTCTGTATATGAAAATTTTGTTGCTGATAGTAATCGAAATGGAATACAAAACAACAATTTTTGGAATTTTTGTCAGTCTGTGTTTGCATCACGTAAAAACTACTGGATGAATTTTAAAGAAATTGTGTGAGTATCTGATTTACTTGAGAAAATAGAGAAAAAGTAGTGCAAGTACGCAATTTTACCGATTGAAAGGTACCTCAAAAATTATTGTAGTTTACAGAACACAATAATTTTAGAATTTTATATACAAAATCAAGGCATATTTATCAGGTAGCCTCACTACGAAGATAAATATAAAGGCAAACATTTTTAATTTTTAAATGGATTTTGATAGTTAAACTAACAATTTACCCCTTAAATGGAAGTTGAACCAACGCACATTAATGAGGTAGACTCACTACAAAAGGGAAATATTAAGGCGAAAATTTAAAATTTTTTAATATGGTTTTTTACGAAACATTGAAAGATATACAGTCGCTCACAGCTTATTTGATGTAGTCAAGATTTAAAAATAAAAAACTAATTATGGCTTCAATTGTTGCAGTTAAGAGAAAAATTACCTACTTTATGTAAAAACCATTTTCTTATTATTACAATTATGATGAAACAACAAAAAAAGAAAGGAAAATAAAGAGAGTATAAACAAAACAATAAAAACCAGGGACCGTAACAGTTACGACTTTTTTCAAAAAAGTCAAAACATAATAGTTATTTTTTGACTTTTATTCTTTCGGTGAGAAATAAAAGTTAAAATTTGACTTTTATTTTTTCGGTCAAAAATAAAAGTTAAAATTTGACTCTTATTTTTTAAGTCAAAAATAAAAGTTAAAATCTGACTTATATTTTTTCGGTCCAAAATAAAAGTTAAAATTTTTTTTTATTTTTTAAGTCAGAAAAAAAAATTGACTATGCCATAATAATAACAATGTAATGGAAATATAATGGAAATATAAGAAAAATAAGATCGATGACAATCAATGTTGTTGTTTTCGTTATTTCTAACCAAAATTGGTTACATGGTTTCATTTTGGTTACATTTTTCTCCAAAGAAAAAAAAATATTTCTTTCATTGGAATTCTAATAATAGATCTAAAAGCTTTTCAACAACATTTTTAATAGATGAATGAAGAATTAAAAGCATTGTTCATTGATTAGGCACAAAATGAAACCCTTTTTGCAGTACTTCTCTTTTTACTAAAATTTGGTTATATTAATGATGAAATTGAATTCTAATTGAATTTAATATTGAAATAAAGGAAATTAAATGTAATTTGTATTTTCATAGCAAAATATGCAAAACACCAACTCCTTAACTATAAACGTTTTTGTATACATATGTACTCTATTATAATTTTTTTCTTTTTGTTTTAATACAAATACAACATGTACTTATAATTCTAAAAATAAAAACTGTGTTAATATTTAATTAAAATTTTATTTAACTTCTTTAATATCTGATTTCAATAGGAACAAAAGTCAAATTTTAACTTTTATTTCTGACTTAAAAAATAAAAGTCAAATTTTAACTTAAATTTTTGACTTAAAAAATAAAAGTCAAATTTTAACTTTTATTTTTGACTTAAAAAATAAAAGTCAAATTTTAACTTATAGTTTTTACTTAAAAAATAAAAGTCAAATTTTAACTTTTATTTTTGATTTAAAAAATAAAAGTCAAATTTTAACTTTTATTTTTGACCAAAAAAATATCGGTCAAAAAATAATTATTATAAAGTGACTTTTTGATAAAAGTCAATAAAATTAAAGACTTTTAAGTTTATTATTCTTTAGCATAACAGCATCAATATCAAATATCTGATAGACAAATTATATCCACCTGACTTTTTGATTTTAAATTTTAAAAACAACTGTTATTTTTGGTCCCTGATAAAAACTCATTTAAATTTGCTCACAGCTTGATGCATTGTAATAAACCGTTACTTAAGACATAAAAAACAGATCAATTTTTGCAGGTTTTTTTATAGACGAGTAAAAGGATCATTATGAAGTGACATTTGAAGAAAGAAGTTTATTTAAAATAAATTAGGTCACATTATTTTTAAATGGGACTCGAACATCAATAGAAAAGAGGGAGGACGTGATTCGGCATTTCCGAGAAGGTAAAAGCCAGCAAAAAATTGGAGAAATTGTTGCATTAAGTCCTTCAACTGTCCACTGTTTCGCCGCGAAAACAGGGTGCACAACAAGGGTAGATCTGCACAAATAAAATATTTAATGACACAGATAAACGGTGGATTGTGCGACAGATTAAGGAAATACCAGATCTTAGTGCTCCAAAGTTGGCAACTGAAGCCGAAAAATACCTGGGCAAGACATGCAATCCAGAAACGATTCGAAGAATTTTGAGAGAAGCAAATTTCCATGGACGGACTGCCCGAAATAAGCTAAAGAGCATTTAAATAAAGATATTTCCTTTTGGAAAACAGTTATTTTTGCTGATGAAACCAAATTTAATTTGTTTCGATCAGATGGCAAGTCCTATGTTTGGAGAAAATCAAACACAGCCTCATCTCAACGCCATAGATAACCTGTGGTCGGAGCTTGAAAATCATGACATTTTCAATGATTCCGACCTAAAACGTGCGCTACTTGTGGAATGGAATAAAATCAGCCCCGAGTATACAAAAAAGTTAATAGAATCTATGAACTCTCGATTGAAAGCTGTCCTAGATCAAAAAGGATTCCCTACAAAATATTAGAAATGATAAAATGTTACAATCCCATAATTGTTGCAATTTTTAAGCAGGACTTAATAATGCGCATCATTTAAGCTGTGGAATCGAATATAAGAAATAATTTTTAATTTCATCAAATCTTTTTTATAAATGAGTATTTTTTTTTGTTAATTTTTGTTAATATACATAAGCTGTAGTTAAATAAATACACCAGCATACGAATTTTGTTTCTATTTGCAAAAATATCTGAAATATTTATTATTATTCCTAAATATTTTGACTGCATCAAATAAGCTGAGTCACTGTATGTGAGAAAAATATCGACATAATTATTACGGGGGACTTTAATTGATTGATAATGGTGTCAAACAAATAGTAAATTAATATACTTGAGTATCAAAAACATCAAGAACAGTAATTGACTATGTTATTACAAACAGATCTAAAACAACAGTGGAAAATTGCAATAAAAATTAAATATCAGACCACGAAATTAAAATACTAATAAAAAATGATAAAAAAAGACTGAAAAGAAAAATAACACTAGACTTTTTTTAATATAACAAAAAAAATTGCTTTCAAGAAGATATGAAAAAAATGTAATAATGGTTGATAAATGCCTAGAGGAGACACTACAAAAATTTACTTTTAAGAAAACCTTAAATAAACACAATTTAGTTAATAAATGTTTCTTTTTTTGTTCATTTATTATTTATGGTATCTTCAATATATTTGAACTAACAATAATGTCTCTTATCTTAATTCTAAACTAAAAAAATATACTTTTTTAGTCCAGCCAGTGCTCGACAAAAATAATGTATGTTTCACGGCTTTTGCAATCATTTGCGGGTCATCCATCTGATGTAGGGCCAAGAAAAGCAGTATCTATTCTTTCTAGTCGAATGTAATCAGGTTCATTTAGTTACGCGCCAAAGGGTTTT
The DNA here is from genome assembly GCA_949628195.1 of Phasia obesa. NCBI lineage: Eukaryota > Metazoa > Arthropoda > Insecta > Diptera > Tachinidae > Phasia > Phasia obesa. Next base: position 82,753,952 of record OX451217.1, on the reverse strand, counting down.
GATGAGATTCAAGCTTCTTTAGATACGTTACTGCATGCTTCGCTATTTCTTCTTTGACTGATGTAATGTTAGATCTTTGTGGATCTTTGGCACCTTTTTCTACATTGCTAGCTGAGGAAGTGCACCATAATTGAATTTCATAACACCAAATTGGTTTGAGGATCGACTTATACAATAGAAGTTTACAATTTAAGCTCAGGGTGGAGTTTGTACCAATAAGCCAATGTAGTTGTACTACTTTTAAATTCATTTGTGTTAACTTGAAATCATTTGGTTTTCAAGATGTCAACGTCTGAAAGCTCCGGTATGATTTGGTCATTTATGCGAATAGGAGAGCATTTGTCTCTACGCACATTTTTGTTCATTCATTTTTATTCTCCATTTTTCCATATGATGGTTCGGAATACACCCTTTTGCACTAAGAATTGGATTCAGCTTAGTTATCAATATTCTCTCAAACAGCTTTGATATGTTTGATAAAAGGCTTATAGGTCTGTATGATTCTACTTTTGTGTGGTCTTTTCCTGGCTTAGGAATCATAGTAATCAAAGAGACCCTTCATTTTGTGGGAAACTATTCAAGACGTGAGATGGCATTAAAAACAAAAATAATAATTTTGGGAGCTATACGGGACAACTCAAATAACATGTTGTTACTAGTTTTATCAAAGACAGGAGCTTTCTTGGTGTTTAAATCAGTTATTGCCCTTTCAATATCGTTAAATTCAAATCTTAGGGATACTTCGGCACTAGTCTCTACTGGTGTCAATTCAGCTATATCAGTACATATATTTGAAGTGAAAATCTTTTTTAAATGTGCAACAAATAAATTGCCTTTTTCGGTATCATTTCTTGCCCAGTCTCCACAAGAAGTTCGTAATGGAGACTTACGTACGAATGGTATTTTAAGGTTTCTACACGCCATACAAAATAAATTTTATTGTATCTAGCTAGTTGTTCGGTTACTGTTGTATGTTGGGCAGCTGACTTAAGGTTTTGATCAAAATCAATTAGACTCTGATCCACGTCTTCTGGTGTTTTTAGCGGTATGTTTTCCGAACAATGCGTACTGAGATACTTTCTATATTTCAACAAAATAATACTTGTGCTAGTTGTTGGTGACACGATATTTTGCTGGTTCCATATATAGACAATAGTGGGTGAATGATCTAGGGATAACTCAAATGACGCTTTCACTTTAATCATTTCTCTCGGAATATGCTCAAATACGTCAAAATCAATAACGTCAGGTATTTTTTGTCGATCAGTAGGCCATTAGGTGGGTTGTCCACTTTATATCACATTAAGACGCATTTTTTAATTGTGTCAAATAAAACATGACCTTTTGGAGTAATTAGTGTTGATCCCAAAACGTGGTTTTAGCACTGTAGTCGCCTGATGCTATAAAACAGGCACGTAGTGATTTGTAGAAGTCGCTATATTGACCCTCTAATATCGTCGTAGAGTTAAAAGTTTTTTTTTTGAAAATATAAAAATAAATGTTAATTTACATACAGAAATTTGCAATTTGCTGTTTCTGCCAAAACCACGTAAGCGACAGAATTGGCTACAGTTAATTGTAAGTAACAATTTTCTTTCACAAAAAAGTTTCTATACCCTCCAGAGTTGCACAGCTGTTCTGCAAAAAAAAATGAAACCCATATTAAAGCAGTTATTAAGTTTTTTTCGTTTTCTGAAAAAAGATTTCTTGGCGCTTACGTGGTTTAAGAATAAATGCGACGATATTTGAAATCTAGAAGGTGAATAAATAAAAGAAATAACGAAGTTTTGATGATATTCTTTAATTCAGATTTTTGTTGCTTGAATGTAGTCCTCACAAAAATCACACAGTAAATAATGTTTATTTCGAGCCTTATTAGTATTGCTGAACCACCACATGCTCTGTCACGGGGTCATAGTGTCATATAATATAGTCATTGATTTTAAAAAAGCTATTTGTTGTTAAATGAATCTGTGAAACCATCATGACATCAATTTTCTAATAGGTAGTGTTCGTTTTTAAGTAAAATTTAGGAATGATAGAATAATTTATTTTTATTTAAAAATATTATAACAGAAATAAACAAGCTATGTTGATTACAAATAATATTTGAAAACAAGTGAAAATGTATCAAATTGTTCATTCTCATTCTTCGACACCTGTTTTTGGATCTTCGTCAACAAAATTGCAGTCATACCCATACCTTTGCACTGGTTTTGATACTCTTAATGACTTTCTTACAATTTCGGACGTTGTTATTCTTACCATAGATGATCCAGGATCCCAATCGATGCTAAAGCAAGAGAGGTTACAAAAATGTAACATCTCTTACACTAGCATCGAGCTTTTTCCTTTTCTATTTCGCTATATGTATTGTGGCTTTACATCTAAACACTTTAAGATGTTTTAAATTAGGTTTCACACGTTACCATGCTTCATGTTCTCTGTTCGAATATGTGAAAAATGTTGAGCAAAAATTATTATTTCACAAGGAAAATTTTATATTTAAAATGTGGTGTGTAACTCGCGAATTGGTAGTATTTTACGATTTTCTTGCTCTTAAATTAAACCACATTGTTTTATAAAATTATCCACAAAAAATTCAACATGAAATAATGCACATTTGCTTTATTTCACAGCTTTGGTAAAATGTTGCCAGACACAACATGTTTTTCACAGTAAAAAAAGAGTACTACTTCTGTAACATTTTTTCATGACTTTCATACAAATTTTTTATGTACATACATATGTAGTTTGACAGCATTCCGTATGAAAAACTAAACTCTGTTTAGTTAGGCTTAAGAGGCAAATCTTAATAAAAAACTGTTTTGGTGATTAACAATACTAACTCCCGTTCCAGACTTGCAATTTTTGTTTCTGCAACACATGTATTTGTTGTTGGGAGAGGAAATAAAAATGGCTGCGGTAAAATGTTTCATGTACTTGAAACTCTGCTGCGACTCTCTATTTTTGTTGTTATTTGCTCTTTTCGTCATGGGAATGACTGTATAAAAGTATACAGTCGTCAGAAACACAATTTTTAAAGTATGGACACGAATATAAAAAATATTTCAGACACGATGGGTGGTCAGCTTGAGTTATCAGACACGGTGCAGGGGCTTAAACATCAAGTTGATGTGAACTGAGAACCACCCACCCATAGCTCTGTACTCCTTGTCAGGAACGGCCGTGGGCAAGCTTTGACTTCTTCTTCTGGTCGACTTGGTCGGTCAATACCGCTCTGGTAGCGTCTGTTCCCTAGGTTAAGGGCAGCTATCGGAGACTTTATTCGTCCGTCTTTTTGCCGGTCCATGGGGGTTGTTCTTATCAAATCCAAGATGCGTCTGACTCACAGTGAGCGGCATCTTGGTCTGCGTCTGTCTTCAGTGGAGCGGCAGTTTTTCATTACACCTCTGGTGAAGGTATAAACCACCACCCCCCAATGAAATGAACAAAAATAATAATGGCCCTATGTCCTTGGTCGAGGGTCCTAAAATCTCCAAGGGTAATAACGTGAGTACTTAGGCGGAGGCCACAGGTCTGAGTGCCACTGATGTTTCTGTGACCACGACTGACCGGATAGGTAACCCAGGTTCGGTTAGTCGTATTTCTATTTCTGGGCGTGACAAGCGCTTAGACCGACAACTCAGTCTAATCACGGACGAGTCTGACCACTTGTCGGGACTCGAAGGGTTACACCTCTACGAGACCGATGAGGAGGACCTTGGCATGGTCACCTCCGTGTCGCCAATCGCGAAGACGGACGAAAAACCGGAGGCCCGTGGCCCTGAAAAGCGTGACAAGCAGTGTGACCAGGGGCCTAATCACCGCATTCGATATTGAGTAAAGTATCGTATCGAATAACATTTCGATACGACTCGAGTAAGCAAATTATGTCCTTCGACATGCATCGTATCGTAATTTTTATCAAATTGTAATAGATTAATAAACATATGTTTTTATTTTGTAAACAAATGAACAAATAAAAAACACGCTTTAAAACATGTACGAAAAATAAAATAATATTTAAATGAATTTATATAATATTTGAATTAAAAATTCATAGTCGTATAGTTTCTCAATTAATCAAGAACAACTGCGTCCATATGTGAGTGTGATCTTTGCAGCAAAATCTTAACCAACACAAATAATTTCATTTCTCCATTGAAGCCTTCCATGCGACGTGTGCAACAAGGCATTTACTAATCAGCATAGTTTGCAAGGTCGTAAAATCGGATACTCGGGGCAAAGGCCACTTATTTGTCGTGTTTGGAACAAATCTTTTGTGGCAATGAACACATTCACACCAGTGAAAGGATGTTTAAATGTGTCTTTTGTCCAATTGCATTTGCCCAGCGCACAAATTTGGTCCGTCGCAAGAAATCTACACATTTGAATTAAAAATTACATAAATGCAACATATGTTTAAGATCCTTTAAGCGTAAACGTTTATTAGACTATTCAAACGGGAGAATGGCCACACAAATGTCAAGTATGTGGCGCTGGATGTGTCTATTAAGAACACTACATAGTGGCTTAAAACCATAGGCCTGCGAAGTATGTAGCATACAATTTAATAGTCGCGGCAATCGCAATGCGCACAATTTCACATTTGTCTTTAGCTTGCCAGTGTACAATGTGGTTAATAATTACTTGGAACGATTTGGACAAAGCATAGTGTCAACAATTTTTTAATTCCTTTCGTATGGGTTAGATTTACACATATTGTCAAATTTAAAATTTTAATTTTTTAATTTAAGAATGCACATTGGCAACATCGAAATGAGCGGTTGAGAAAAATTTGTCGTCGTGAAGAAAAATCTTAAATTATTTAAATATATAATAAAAACTTTTTAATAAACTTCTAATATAGAAAAAAGTGATGTGCATGTTATAAGTATTCAATGGAATATGAAAGATTTTATGATTCAACACATTACAAATAAAAATTAAATATTTATAGTGCAGAAGTTTTTACACGTGATATTTTTTTGTTATTACATGTACTTGATAAAACGTTGTTTAATATGCATGGAAATATAAACATTTTAATATTTGAGAGCCTTGCTATACAAAAAACTAAGAACTACCTAACACCATATCTTACAATTTAAAAAAAAATACCCACATGAAAATTAAAAATTAAAGAAAAAGAGCATTAAAATTACATATACACAATTATATGTACATATGTATGTATGTACATCGTTTAAAAATTGTATTAAAGAATTGTATTAAAGAGTAATACAAAATACCCGTTAGCTGAAGTCTCCACTTTTCTCTATAGTGCAGTAGATGAAGAAGATTTCAGAATTGAAAATCGAAAATAAAAGCTTTTAACGCTGAATATTATTTAAAAAACACTAATTCTTTTTATATTATTATATTACACCCAACGCATAATCTCAGGCAGAAACATGTCTCAAAAAATAAACCTTTTCTGTGTCCAACATGTAATTCTAATGTCACCAAGACAACATAGCGTTGGCTGTTGTAGTTGTGGCACTTTTTACCATTGTGATTGTTTGAGCATTTCTGGAGAAGAGTTAAATTCTATTCGTAAAAAAATATCAAGATTTATCTGTGAACATTGTAAAATTAGTTCTGAATCTAATATTAATGCTGACATTATAAGAAAAATTGAAGAATTAAAAACATCCATAGAGAATAAACTTGAAAGCAATAAAGAAGATAATGAACGCCGTATGGATTGCCGTTTTCAGAACCTGGAATTTCGTGGTGAAGTCAATGCTGAAATATCCAACGTTAAATCTGATGTAGCTCATTGCTATTCTATCGTCAAAGAGGCTGACAAAGCAAATGATGCTAAATTTAACAATCTTCAATTTAAAAACAATATGCTGGAAAGACGCTTAAATAGATCGGACATGCTAATAAGTGGATTAAGTTGCTCGATTGAAAGTATCCGTGAGAATGTAATAAAAATTGCAAAATTTGTTGGTGTTGACATAAGTAATGCAGATATTAATCACTGTTGCTACTTAAATCAACGTAAATATTTTATCATAGAATGTTACCTGATAAATATGGACCGTCCGAAGGCCAGGATTATAATGTTAGATGGATAAAGTGTTTTGTTAGATAGTCAGCAGTGTGGTAATCTACTAGACGGGTTAGCAAAATATGCCAGCAACTTTGCTCAACTTACTTTTAAATATAGCTGGCGTAGAGCAAAACCCAGGTCCACAGATTTGGATTTGTTCTGTGTGTCACACCCGTATAACCCGGAAAGTAGCCTCAGTCAGGTGCACAGTTTGTAATAGCTGGTGCCACCTGAAAAGGTGCTCAGGTCTTACCAACCAGCGCAACTGGCCCCAAGCTTTGTAGCAAGTTGTTGTAGCTCGCAACCACCCAATGTCAACACTGGTTCTTCAATAATAACCCAACAAAATCACATCCCATCCCCATCTGTAGGACATAACAAAGCTCGGCGGTCTCTGTGGGCATGTTCAATATGCCGAGGTATTATTCGAAGAAACACTACATCAGTTCAGTGCAATGGTTGCAAACAATGGTGTCACTTGAGAAAATGTTCGAACCCACGCACGCATAAAGATTGGACTACTAGCTATTTAGCCTCTTGATGCGTTAATAACATCATAGCAACAAGTAGTACCCCACAAATAACTGCTCCATCAACACCCTATAGCAGTACTATGCAGGTTCGACCGACTACACCACAGCTACAACAACCATTACCCCAGGCAACTATTTCTCAGTGACCTACTCAACACCCTGACCGGCGCACAGTGGTCAATTTCGCGAGATAGCGGTCAAAACTCTATAACTTTTGACCTGATTGGTATTTTTACGCAATTTGTTTTGTTCAATAGGAGGGACTTTAAGCTTCAATTTGCGTGTTCAAACGTAAAAATCAACTGATAGGAACGTAAGTAATGTGGAGTTAAAAATGCATTTTAATTTTTTGTTGAGTTTCCATGTAAAAGTTGAATATTTTGACATTTTAAATAGATATTTTTTTATAATTTCTTATTTTCTTCAATCGTATTTTGCAACCAATACTTATTTATTATTCCTAACTTAATTTTGGTCAGAAAATGCCAACATTTGGCCCCTGACATTTATTTAGTCTCAATATTCACAGGGGCCAAAGGTTGGATTTTTTGGAAGAAAATATCACTGAAATTTCCAACAATATCAATACCATTTGGATATATTATATACAGAACACAACATCGATAAAATTTTAAGTAAACTTTTACTATTGATTTAAAGTGCACATATATTTTATTTAAATGTATTAATAAAAATTTATACTAAAATTAGAAACAAATTATAATCTTTAAACTAGTATTAATTAAACAATATTAGTAATAATTTCTTCCAAATAGCTATGATTTTCATTTTGCAGTAGTTGTTTAGCTTCTTCATCTAACTCTAATGAGATTGATTTCCATTTTTGTCGAATACTGGACATATATGGGTCTGATGTGCATAACAAAATATTAATAAGATCTTCATTAGTACAATATCTGGAAATTTTTCTTGTATTGTGCTCGCGAAAGAATCTGTAGTCTTTGTTCCTTTTTTCTTGCGCTTCTTCTAAGAGATCTCCAATTGGAAGTATATTGTGCTGAATTATTTGTTCCCCATGGAACAAAATTTTGTGAACTGTGGTTGGCATATGTCTCCAAGAATATTTTTGGTTAAAAAGGGTTGCTGTCTCATTAGCATACTGACCAAATTTTTTTGCATCTATCTTTTTGCTACATGCTATAACTTCTAATATGATTTGGAATCTTCGTATTAAATCATAATCTACTCCAGTTATAGAAGCTGCAGTTTCTGGATCGGAAAAAAATCTCCTTGCTGTGTTTCCATCATTAGAATTTCCTTCTCCTTGCATTGGCTGGTCAATTATAAGGCCTATCTCACGGTATTTTTCTTGAATATCTTTTTTTTTCTTTCTTTTTTCCAAATTTTCTTTGTTGTTTCTCACTGTTTCGCCTAACGGGCCAAATTCCAAATTGTATCCCAATTTAAGAATATGCACCATAAAACGAATTCTAGCATGAAGAGGTGACATTCCAAATTCATATGCTTCATTAAAACTATCGTCTTGTGTTGGTGGTTGGCTCAATTGACTTGATGTTTTTTGGCATATGGTGCAGCTTGACGAAGACTTTGTTTCGGTTAAAGCTTGTGTAACTTTTCCATCGATCATTGTAAGTGACATTTTAAAGTTAACTTCGATGCATTGGTCATTAAATTCAAATATCACTGGTTGAAGTTCTTTAATTTCATCTCTTATTTTGCCAACTTCTTCAGTTATGACATCTTTAGTTTCTTTTTTGTAAGCAAACTTTATTGGTCTACAAAATTTTGTTGACGAGGGAATTTCATTCTTCCATACATCTATCTCTGCAGCTCTACTAGTTGACGGCTCTGAACCAATATAAGTTTTTGTTAAACGTAATGGAACGAAAGAAATCATGAATAAATTGGCATCTGATGAATTTTCCGCATTACATTGTTTGTATTGTTTCTGGCCAGAGGACCCATCACATCCCCATTTAGAAATTAAAGTCATGCTGCAATTTTTAAACTTCTTTAAATAGTCAGCATCAAATGTCTTAAATAATCGTTCTGCAGTGTGTTCAAAAAGATCCTACAATTTTATTTCTGCTGAACTTGAAGTTACACTAATAGCAGTTGGTGAAGGTAAGCAATCTTTTTTGGCAGAAACTATGTATATCTCGATATGATGGAAAAATTCCACAATTTTTTTTCATTGGTTCGCTTCCGCAATTCTGTATATTGGTTTTTAGTCATTTTCAAATCCAAAAATAATGCAAATGCTTCTTCTGGAGTAAATTTATTTTCTTCAGTTGGTGTCGGCATACTTTCTAAAATCCTTTTTGTGCGTCTGGGGCTTGCTTCCACTATTTTTTCAATGATAGCAATTTTACTCTTTATAGTTTTCGATGGTTGAATTTGATGCAGAAATTAATCCTTTATGATGCTACAAGAAACTTCTTCATTGATATGTTTAAGCTTACGTCTTCGTGATCTTTCACTACAATTATCAATTGGCTTTGCTGGTCGACCACCTTTTCCAGTTTCCGTGGTAGTTACTGGTGGCTTTTTAAAAATAAGTTTATTTCTTAGCCATTCTTGGTTGCGTGAGTAAAACAATTTCTTGTTTCTGGAACATTGATCGTACCGTTTTCTTAAAGTATTTAAAAAGTTTTTTATTTTTAAGTTATGAATTTTAATTTCTTGTTTGTCGCATATTTTGAAGAATGGATTATTCATTATATGTAAAATAATATCGTTTTCATCTTTCCGTTCAAAATATATATCAGATAGAACACTATAAATGAATTTAGCCATTGTTTAAACAATAATGAAGAAAAAAAATGAATGCATGGATTAATATATTGCTCGAAGTTTCAACATGATCTTTTTTACCTCTTTGAAACATAATATAACAGGTACTTGGTTTTACCAATTATTTCCATTGGTTTTAAATTTATTTGCAATTTTCAGGTATTTAATTTATGTAATATTAGATGGAAATAAAATCATTTTTTACCTTTTCCAAATGAATTGCCAAATACCACATAATTTGAGAGTTCTATTGTCATTTTTGACAAAATTTTGATACACCCTTCTATGTGGACTAGGTCCAAATATGGGCCAACTTCTCCTAATTTCAACAGAATTATTTTTTGGGTCAATAAGAACTCTTGTACAAAACTTCATCAAAATATATGCATAATAGCCACATTCACATACAAATAACTTCTCAAAAAATATGACGTGCATTTGTACAGAATATCTTACCTTGGGTCAGAAAAATTGCTGTAGCTCAAAAAGTGCAGTCCCGATGCATGGACATGTATACATAGGAATGTAGGGGAGAGTTAGGACTACAAAATAGTAAATTTGTGTTTTGACTCAGCTTGACTCACAGGAGTTGTGCTCTATGAAGTCGGAAATTTCCGAGAAATTTGACCTTTTTTAAAAAAAATATTTAAACTGTTCTGAAAACAGTAGAGCTTCAATTTTTTTTACCAGTAATAGGAAATAAGTTAAGTTACAACATAAAATTTATTTCGTCCAAAAATCTTGAAAAACAAAAAAGTTATGATCATTTAATCTTTAAAAATTAACTAAAAATAAACTAAAAATATAAAAATAAATTTACTAAATTCTGAAAAAGCCCATTTTGGACCACCCTGTTCTCAGTGAAATAGTTGAAATAGAGTTTCAATTTTTTGGCTCCCGAGGTTTACTACTGTCTACTTTTATATGAGTCTAATAACTTTAAAATCGGAGAACAAAAACAAAAGGAGTTTTGGCCGCTATCTCAAAATATTGACCACAGTGCGGCGGCTAGTGCACAATAATGGTCCCCATCAATCTTTTCAGATTATGCAATTAAATTGTAATGGTCTGCGAAATAAGATTGTGGAGATCACAAAATATATGCATGATCACAAAATACCCATAGCCGCCATACAAGAAATAAAGCTGACCAGTGATTGTTCACTCTGAACTTCTGGGAACTATAATATTATTCGGAAAGATAGAGATAGAGACCACGGTGGAGGGCTTGCGTTTATTATTCAACGTAATGTCAGCTATAAGCTGCTTGCGCCCCCAATCTCACCCATACCCGACCCGTTCCTAGAAGTCATGACCATTTCAATAAATACTGGAGATATTGATATTGTAATCACCAATGTATATATCCCGCCCGTTAACAGCATAGGTGCCAGTTATCACCCGAGCATATCTCACCTTTTGCAAGGTGATAACAAAATAATACTTGGTGATTTCAATGCTCATCATGAGAGTTGGTATTCTCAGTTACCAAACGATCCTCGCGGCATACTCATAGCCGACCAGATAGATGAATCCGACTTCGCTGCAATTAATGAAGATTTCTCTACAAGAATAACAGCAAGATGCTCAATCTCCCCAGACGTTTCTATTGTCTGCTCGTCGCTTCTTGCCTACACCAACTGGCAAACTCAAGTTGCGTTTAATTCTGACCACATCCCCATCTTGGGCACTGTAGAGAAACCGAGCGACTTCGTGGAGCCTGATAAGCGCACTTTTATTAACTACAATAAAGCCAACTGGCAGGGCTTCTCAAAACTTGTTGATGACACTCTCCGCCAACAGCCTCACCCCATCTGTGCCGGAAAAGGAGAAAAAATTCTAAGAGAAGCAATTCTCAAGGCTGCTAAGCGCTTTATCCCTGCAGGAAGAATTCCTAATGTTAGACCACATTTTCCATCTAATGCAGCTCGTTTGGCACAAGAGCGCGATCAACTGCGCATATCCAACCCTGCAAATGAGCGAATTGATGAGTTGACGGCAGAGATAAATAATCTCGTTAATAAACATCGCCCCAATAAATGGTTAGATCACCTCAACCAATACTCATTAAGCTCAAAAAAGTTATGGTCTACCATTAAAAGTCTATCTGGTTCGACTAGAAGTAATAATCTCGCAGCTATAGGCTTCAACGATACCCAGCATACAGATGCAAAAAAATGCGCACAACTCTTCAGCAGACAATTTATTGAACACCCTATTCTGCAAAATCGGTTCAAAAGAGCAATAATAAGGAGAACCAAAGAACTCAGTGAAGTAAGTAATATTATCTCCAAAGCAAAACCCTCTAAGGTTCTTGGACCTGACGGTATCTCTATGCTTATGTTGAAGAAACTTGGTACAGTATTGCTGGAATATATGACACGCCTTTTAGAGCTCTTGATGCGCGAATTGGTGATTCCAGAGATTTGGAAGGTCGCCTGTATTATTCCAATTCTAAAACAGATAAACCCGCTACAAAAAAAGACTCATACCGCCCGATCTCCCTATTATCACCTGTAGCAAAGGTTTTAGAAGCACTACTGTTACCAACACTTAAAGAACATTTCCCGCTTGCCTCACATCAACACGGCTTCAGGGAAACCTATAGCACAACAACGGCTTTGAACATGATAGCTGCACAGATCGCTAATGGCCTCAATCAGCAAAGGCCGTGTCAACAAACTATTGTTGCTGCCTTAGATTTATCCAAGGCATTTGACACGGTAGATCACTCTGTGCTGATAAATGACATAATCCAGTCAACTCTTCCCAACTATATCAAACGCTGGGTTGCTAATTACTTATGTGGCAGACAAGCGTTTGTTGAGTTTAGGGGCCAAAAATCAAGCTACCGCAAGATAAAAATGGGTGTGACACTAGGGGGAGTGTTGTCACCCTTACTCTTCAATATTTATCTTGCCCAGCTTCCTGCACCACCCCAAGATGTCATGATGGTTTCTTATGCAGATGATTGCACAATCTACTCATCTGGTGTTTAAATTGAAGAAATAAGTGCCAGGATTTCCAACTATATGGCCACCATCGTGCAATTTCTGCAGGAACGTAAACTCCAGCTATCACCTTCAAAGTCGTCGGTGTCCCTTTTCACTTCTTGGACGAAGGAAGTAAGGACGGAGTTAAACATCTCAGTTGAAGGCAGACGTATCCCTACGGTTAACAACCCAAAAATCCTAGGGGTGGTCTTCGAAAACCTCCTTCACTTTTCCACGCACGCCACTTATATCAGCCAAAAAGTGAAATCTAGAAATAAGGTTCTTAAAGCTCTCGCTGGCACCTCTTGGGGCATGACAAAAGAAACAATTACAGCGACGTATAAGGCGATTTGTCGCTCCGTCTTAAATTATGCTGCCCCGATATGGACCTCTTTTCTAAGCGACACCCAATGGCGAGTGTTAAAAACGACTCAAAATAATGCACTCCGAATTGCAACTGGATGTGTCAAGATGACCAATGTGGATCATCTCCATGAGGAGACCAAAATACTGCCGGTCAGACAACACAATGAGTTGTTGACCAGACAATTCTTGATGGCATGTCACCTGCCAAGTCATCCCAACCATCGGATACTCTCCCAAGATCCCCCTCCTAGGCACATCCGACAGGACTTTCGTCACTATCTCGATGACATCCGTGATGTTATTCCACCCTACGTTGATCGGATGTCCATAGTGACGGCCCAGAAACTCTTGCATCAACAGACGGTCACCACTACCATGAACGGGTATAGATGCACTAAAGTCCTCAATAAACATCCCCCTGCAATCTCGGATCATGAACAACTCTTACCCAGGAAAACAAGATCAACCCTGGCACAATTACGAGCAGGATGGTGCAGTATACTTAACTGCTACCGGGAGCGAATAGTTCCTGGCACTTTGAACCGTTGTCCATCCTGTTCGCAGACCCCTCATGATACTGTGCATTTATTTAATTGTCCTAACAGGCCAACGGATTTGCGCCCCATTGACCTTTGGCTAAAACCGACTGAGGTGGCACAATTTCTCCAGCTTCAAGTTCCACCCATGTGACCCATATTTACAATAATTAATATATATAATTTAAATATTTTCAGGAAAGAACTTCCGACAGCAGCAGAGCTGTTACAACAATGTTAGATGAGGCTTTAGTTAATAATCCCTAGTTTATACTTTCTATTACATATTTTTCAAATTTTTTTCTCAAATAATCGAGTTTATCTTGTCGTATTCCAGTTTTAATATATTTAAAATTTATAAACATTGCTCCATAACTGTGGAACTAAATAAAAATAATATATATTATTAGAAGTTCGAAAAGTAACTGCTATATTTCAAATTCTGTAGAAGCCTTGTAGTGGAATCGGTTTTGTGACCATTCTATGAACATTGATAAATGTTATGATAAAGACATACATATATTACTGATACTTTTATTTTTTTGTTACTAAAAGCTAGTCTTATATATATACATTTGTCGAATCCTTATGGAATTGTTGTGGAGCTGATTTCGTGTGAAAATTTTGTTTTGTATGGGTTATATAGGAATTTAATAAATGTTATAAAATTAGATGTGAAAATGTCAATATTGTAACATTACAGTAACAAAAAAAAAATAATAATAATAATATTGTTCATATGTTACGCTTAGTTTAGATGAGTTGCTGAGTTGGTATATTTGTTGAAAATGAATATGGATACAGCGATTGTAAATATAAGTTATATATGGATAAATGGATTCTAAAAAAAATTATAATTAATTCTTATTAAAATGTTTACAAACGCTGTAAGTTTGTTAAATAAGTTATTTTTTATGACTTTTTGTTTATCTTTAGTTCTATTAACTTAACTGGATTTTACACGCACCTATTAATTTCGATTTTAGATGAATTCGGTTGAAAATTTCGGCAAAATAGCTTTTGATAGCAATACAATTAACAGTGTTATTAACCCCGAAAACTTGAATATCTTGCATTTTAATGCACAAAGTTTAGTACCGCGAGAAAATTGCACTAAACTTGACGAAATTCGACATCTCATGGATGGTTGCTCTTTAGATGTTTTAGGGGTAACAGAAACATGGTATAACGATTTTCTTTGTGATTCTGCTGTTTCCATATCTGGATTTAATCTTTTTAGAAAAGATAGGGATGGACGGAGAGGCGGTGGGGTTTGCCTTTACATGCGAAATAGTTTAAAAACTATAGATCCAGTTAAATGATTCTTTTGATGTAAATGTTGAATCTCTATTTGTAGAGGTCATTCTAGATGACAGTACTATTGCATTAGTTGCGAGTAATTTACCTTCCCGATGGCCAATTTTTATGTTGTGAACAGGTGATTGAACATTTTTCTTCAAGATATAATAATATTATCATTATGGGGGACTTTAATACTAATATATTTAATAATAGCATTATTGTTCGAGAGATATGTGAACGCCTAAACTTACATGTAGTACACAATTTGTTACCAACCCATTACTCACCATAGCATTGGTCAACCTCTGTCATTGACTTTTTCTTTGTTTCTGACTTTGATTTAGTAAGTCGTCAAGATCAATTTATAATTCCTGCACTTAATTCATATCACATAAACTCTCTAGAACGTCCAATTTTAGCTCTAGCGCATGTAATCTCATTTATTCATTTCTATCTGGACGTAGTCAATATCTGCAAGTAGAACAGAAGGTTTCGCAGACGATTCCAACTTTTCGGGGTGTTCCCCAGGGGTCCATTCTAGGGCCATTATTATTTCTTTTATACTTTCTCGATTAGTTGAATGGTCAAAATGTAATTTTTTGCAATTAAACCCTAGAAAATGCAAATTTATGATATTTTCTCAACAATCTGTAGACATTAACATTGTTCTTGATAATGAGTCGTTAGAAGCAGTTACGCATTATAAGACACTAGAAATTATTTTGGATAATAAGTTAACATTCAATTATCATATCAATTCTGTTGTTGCTAGAATATCTTGGACGTTACGTAGATTGTATAATATTGCGTTTTATTTACCTTTATTGGTAAAACAACGAATTGCCTTATCCTTATGCTTACCATTATTAATTTATGGTATTGAAGTTTACTCTTGCACGTCTTTAATGAACGCTACTAGATTGAAAATCTGTTTTAATAAAGTTATTCGGTATATTTATGGTATACGTATTAATAGTCATGCCTCTGAATATTATAGAGATTTATTTGGTTGTTCTTTTGAAAGTTACATTGAGTTAAGACAAATGTTATTTTTTTATAAGACAATAAAATACTGCAAGCCTAATTATCTGGTTAGGAAATTTAACTTTGCTATTTCGAATAGAACACATTCTTTAATTTGTCCAACACATTCTTCTTTAATTATGGAATTGTCGTTTCGTGTAATCATCTCACGATTATGTAATCATGTAATCATCTCACGATTATGGAATAGAGTTGTATTGTGAACGAAGATTTTCTCACTCCCTGTCAGAATTTGAACATAATTTCTTATCCAATTTATAAAGAGACTTAACTTTTCTTTTGAAATAATCTGTTAGTATCTTTTATTTCGTATTTTTGTTATTATACTTATCAATAACACTTTTTTTTCATTTACGATACAGTAATTTTTATACCATTTGTTGAATACACAAGCGAAGATTTAACAAAAAAAAATTTATACCATTGATATCATAACTTTAATGGATGATTGAAAATAAATAGGCACCATTAAATTTTTGATATATTTGCCATCTCATGGGCTATCTAAATTTTGCCGCAATTTTCTTCCCTATATATTTTTGCAACAGGTGTGTGTAAATCCCAATATTCTTTTATATTAAATATTTGCTTTAAATGAAATTATTATATTACATTTAGTAATTATAATTTAAGTTCTAAATTTTATTTCGATCTTATTGTAGACTAGCTAATTAGGCCCTACGGATTGCGGCATCAATTTTTAATAAATAAATAAAATAAATATTACATGTATAGTAATGATTTTTTGTACAAAAATAACTATTTTTGTGTAAAAATAAACTTTTAAAACAAAATATAATAACATTTTGTCCCTAAAGAATTAAATTTATATGCATACGATAAGCACAGACGTATCGAATGAAAAGTCGATCGAACAAACTTTTTTATTACTCGATATCGAATGCTATAATCTCAAATTACGATACTTTTTATTCGATATCGAGTGCCATGACACCAAAATGAAAAATTACGACATAATTTACTCGATATCGAATGCGGTGATTAGACCCCAGATCTAAAAATATTTTGCAGCTAGATCTGGTTTAAAATAATACTAAAAAAAGATTACAAAATGCTAAAAATAATTATAAATTTATAATTTTAATGAATTTATCCCTTATACACTATTCAATTTTCATAAGATTGCTATATAATATATCATTTGAATAAAATAAAACTTATTGAAAGACAATACGCGGTAAAAAAGAGCCCTAAGAAGCTGAACAAACGATATATCTCTTTATTTATGAATAAGTCTTGTAGCAGCTGCTGTGAAAACAAAATGTAAATACTAAAATTTCTAGGGTTACCAGACTGTTGGCCGCGCTGGTATGCTGGCGTAAGCACCGGCTAGGGCTCGCCGTCTTGGGGTGGTTCTTGCCAACCAGCCTAGCTAATTCAACAGCTACAAAAAACCATACCAGCTAATATGAAAAAGTAAAAAAGTTTTTAAAAAAAAATATAAAGTTTGGAGCCCGAAGCAAGTCTAGTCAGCTCCCTGTTAGCAAACACGCATTAAACCTCCATGGCTGATGATATGCCATGTTTCTGCCCTCCCACAAGAAGTCCTTAGACCTCACCATGACATCGTAGTAAAAAGTAAAATATTAGATGTCCCGAACATATCCTCTACCCGTTTTACCTTCTCCTTTTTACCCCTACTTACCGCTTATAAGATTTTTTTAGGCCATCATGATTAAAAAATCTTCTAAAAATTTCATTTTAACGTTATAAAATTTTTCATTTTTATTGTTGGCATTTCATAAAACAAAATATTTTAAATCAATTATTTAGTTCAATTTAAAAATTTAATGGCATATTGGCCTGATATTGAAAATTACTAAATTTACAAAATTTTACAAAATTAATAAAACAAACTCTTAACTATTTATTTCCTTCCACAGGCTTGATGTTTTTTTTTAAAATCTGATGCAGCTAATGGTGCAGGAACTGCCGTCCGTCCGTCACGTGTCCTACGTCCGAATTCTTTTAACGGGTAAGGTTAACACTCAAAAAAAAAAACCTATATATATATTTCACTTTTGCCTACGATTTCTTTTCTAGGTTAAGGTAAACACTTTCGTGGCTAAATTGCACACGCCCGCGAAACGAACCCTAGGTTTGAGCTCACCCCTATCCGCGCACTCTTGCCCTAAAATTTATCAAGAGGATTGGATTTCTTTACGGTAAGTATTTTCCCTAAATTTCCAAGGCTAAAGCTAATACATATAAATTTTGGTTTAGCAGTTCGTATGTCGTTCGTCGTCTGGTTCAATGGTCAAATGGCTGTTACCTGACACCCCAGGAGTGGTGGTGTCTCTGCTATTGCTGGTGGGTGAATCCCTCGTTGGAAGCGACAGCGATGAAGGTGATGCACAAAAATTTAATTACCCTCTTTTTTTTATTTGCTCTAAGTTTTTTATTTAAATTAATATTTTAATTTTAGCTTTTAGTGTTTCATTAATATTGACACTGGCTTTTAGTTCTTTAAATCTTTTTGATGGTAGTTTTTCTCAGTTTTAATAGTGTTTTAGCTTTAAGTTTTTTTTCTTTTTAGTTATATTAATATTTTAGTTTTATTAATAATAACTATTTTACTTTTAAACTTAATATTTCTTTTTTTTCTATTTCTTTTAATAGAAATTTCACTTTGATACAATAAAATTATTTATTCACCAAAAACTTATAATGGTATCTTTGTTTTTTTCTTTTTACGGGTATTCCCACAAATAAACTTTTAGCTTGGTTTTATACTTTTATTGTTTTTCTTTTTTTTTTCGGATCACCACTTGTCGCTTCGTAAGTATCTCAGGAAAAGATCTAGATGTTTCGCCATTTGCGTCCAAGAAACCTTCTAGAAGCCACAATATGTCCTCCATCTACCGTTCCCTATAATTTTTGTTTTTTAATTTTATTTCGTGCATGCCGCTGCATGCACAATAATCTATCTGTCCTATTCTTTAATTTCATGTACATGTTACAGCCTGTTATCTCACGGTGTTACCATTCATTATGTGTACTGCCTTATCTCTACACCGTGTGCACACGACAAACCCAACCATTCCGGAAGACCCTTGACGGTCACCGGATGGGAGGGAAATTGTCCTTCTATATCAAAAAAAACTGGGGAAATTTTCTTCTACCTGCCCAACGGTAACACTACCACAATGGTAACACTTTTTATCCCTCATGTCTACACTAATTAATTTTGTTGATCTGGCAACTCTCTCACTAACAACGAATACGATGACAAAGAAAAGACAAATTACTACAACACATGGTACAATTCTACATGGCGTATGCAGGTAAGTATGAATAAGAATGAAATTAAATTGATTAAATTAATAATAACCTTACTGAAACAATAAATGATATTAATTAATTGTATATTTTTTTTACATTCTTTTCAGCTAATAATGGACCTATTGTGCTGGCTGTTGGATTAAGGTAAGTAACAAATTTAATTAGTTCATTCATTGCATGTGTGTAAAACCCATACTTATTGCAGATTACAACGGCGGAGGCAAGCGACAGGCGACAAGTAGCTGACAAAAAGGTAAGTGTCTCGAAATTAAATAAATATGGAGCTGGTGTAAGAACGATATTTAGACGAATAAACATGCGAATAAAAAAAAATTTTAAAAGGTAAGTAATTGCAATTAACTGATGATATAAAAAATTTATAATTTCAATTTATTTCTTTTACAGGAGAAGCAGAAAACAAAAACTGGTTAACGAATTACTATGGGCTCTACGGAAACAAGGTGAGTGATTAATGAGTTTAATAAAAGTGTAAAGAAAAAGCAAATTACTACCAGTGACGAAAATACGGGTGGAAATTAACCTTAAAGAAAAAACAATCCCGCGAGTGTCTCGCATACAAAAGTATGTTGCAAACGACCGTACATATGTACAAGCCGAAGTAACAACAAAAAAACTTCAGAATAATGTTTTAAATTCTGTAACATAATTGTAGGCGAATACAGTGCGGTGCATAATTAATGCTATTAATGTTAAGCAAAATTATAAAAGAGGTGTAAAGCAAAAAAAAAAAAAAACCAAAAAGAAAATAAAATGAAACAGACAATATACAGCGATCTGCGAAAGTGTCATGATTAAAACAATCAGGTGTGCGATAGAAAACGATATATTTCTAGAAGTATTCTTTTTTTTTTTTTTTTTAATCCGTTTCTTAACATTTTAGTTTGAAAAGTATACCAGAAGATAAAAAAAATTCAAGCACTACTTAGGAGTTTATACAGGAATATTAAAAAATTAAAACTAGTAAAAATCTAATTTTTACACAAAACAGCAAAACCGTTTTCTATCATACGCCTGAATATTTTAATTTATATTTATATAATACCAAGGCATATTAAACAAGGTGACATTGTAAGGGAGAGGAAATTTCAGCAAAAAAAAAAATTTGAAATTTCTTTTTTTATATGGATTCTGACAGTAATATCTATTTTATTCCCTCTTAAAATACATGATTCATGTCAGACTCCATAAAAAAAAATTTTTTGAAAAAAATTTCTCTTTAATATTAGCTCCGCCCTGTGCTGTCACCTGATTAAATATGTCTTGTATAATACCACTAGGTTTAATAAAAAATTTTCGACAAAACTAATAAACCTTTTTTTTTTCTCACAGGTAACTACAGTGTTGACATTTTTACTCTAAAGGTAGAATTAGCTAAACCTGCAGCATACATAAGTAACACGTATTACTGTTTACTTAAAATGTATCGTTACTGACTAGCACTTAAAAATCTACAGGAAATAGATTTTGAATGCATGAAACTTTAGCATAAAGGACATAAGGTAAGACACCCTATCGATTACATTCCCCTCAGGAACAGCAAACTGGTCAGAAGTTACCAGGACTAGAACCACCAAAGATTCTTGAGCATATGCTTAAATTCTTTGGCGAGAAAAACCCCTAGAAACTTCTAAAAAAAATAAAATTATTTTTAATTATTATTCCTAATAGAAAAATTATTTTCTTAACAATTTATTAAGTAAAAAAAAATCAAAAAAAATTATAAATAAATAAACCTTCTAAAAGGAAGTCGTAAAAAGCCATTATAATTCATTTATTTCCTTTTAAAAGATTTTAATGAAAATTCAAAACTAATATAATACTAATACAAAAATGTTTTTCTAGGTTAGCAAAATTCAACAAGAGGAAATTATATACATGAAGAAAATATAATGCATACAAATCCTGAGTGAATGAATCATTAAATCGTAAATTAATATTTATATAAAAAGTTTGTAACTATTCTAACGTACTTTTTCTTTCTCTTACAGATTTTACAAGAAACTTCAGCAAACACGAAAAAAAATGAAACGCTATCATCATTCTAGAAAACGACGAGCAAAAACAAATCACAACAAACTGAAATCTTAGGGTAAGTCTTAGTTCTTAAGTTATTAGTAGTAGTATTATTTTAATATTTCTTGCTGCGTAGCTAAGAGTTCCCATCTTCTACCAGTAACTTAGAAAAACGAAAATCACTTCCAGAAAGATTTAAGCTTTCGCAGTAACCTTTCATATCTGCCTTGACTCGCTCTAGTTCACTCATAGAGAGGAGTTGTTACTCCAGGTGACTAATAACCCCTAGCTCTTAATGGCACAGTTCCCCAGAGTTAACATGGGGTTGCACCAATGGAATAATAACAGTTACAAATGTAACTAAAAATAGAACGCATGCTTGAGACGGCAATATAATGAAAGTTTACTGCGAACAATAATTCTACTGGCAGACGATTTTCAAATTTCAAGTAAAAGCTGGCAAAGATTATGGGATGAATATAAAACATTAGTTACGCAGACCTTTTTAATTATTATTCAAAAAGTAGAGATAGATATGAGTAGAAAATTATTATTACTTAGTTAATAAAATTAATTTGTAGATCAGGTGGCGTATACGCAGGTTTTTGATTATATTCGCGACGGTTTAATAAAAATAAAATTATTGTTTTAGGTCCTTGCCATGAAAGACACCTAAAGATTTGCCTTTCAAGTCCTCGACCTCGTATAGGCTATTACCGACGGGTTTAACAATTCGGCATTTTACAAATTTACGGGCAAGTTTTGCATTAAATCCGGTTTTAAAATCACTCTGTTGAAAGTTGCGACGGTAAACTTCTTGTCCCGGGACAAACTTGATCGTTCGGCACCGCGTGTTATACGATTTTTCGTTACGTAAATACGCTTTATGCAATGAGTCCCTTATTTTCTCACGTATCAAAGAAAGTTTTACGGGTTTTTCACAAATGTTTAGCTCTGGATCTTCCAAACTTTTAAGTTTTCTGGCTAATTTATATAAGCTACCATGCGCTATCATATTCATGCCAAAAAGGGCAAAATAAGGGGTAACACCTATAGAGGTTTGAACCGAAGATCTTAGCGAAAACTCAATTTCGGACAGATGCTTGTCCCAGTCAGAATGGTCGTCTTGCATATACGATCTCACTGCGGCCAAAATGGACTGGTTTACACGCTCGGACGCGTTGGCCTGTGGTGAATGAACAGCAGTTCGAATGTGCTTCACGCCAAAATTTTTCACTAAGTCTGAAAATTCTTTACTTATAAATTGTTTCCCGTTGTCGGATACGATTGTTTCAGGCGTACCGAACTTATGAAAAACTTCAGCTATTAAAAATTTAATTACGCTTTTAGTGTTGGCTTTTGGTAAAGCTTTAAGCAGAACGAATTTTGTTAGGTGATCTAAAACGATAAAGATAAAGCAATTGCCGTTTTTAGAACGCGGGTAAGGACCGAGAAAGTCAACAAAAATTCGTTGGAATGGTCTTTCGCTTATTACCTCCGCTCCCATAGGTGGCCTAAGCGTTACATTCGCCGGTTTCGACTCCTTGCACACCTGACAGTTAGCCACAAAATCTCGCACTTGAGTGCTCTGGTTTGGCCAGTAAAAATATTCCCTGACTCTGCGCAAAGTCTTCCCGATACCTCCATGAGATGCCTGTGGTGAGTTGTGGGATTTTTCTATTATGGTCTTGGTCAACTCTAGAGGAACCCATAGTTTCCAGGCAAAATCCTCATTTAAGACCACACCATCATAAGGCTGAACTCTCTTGTATACAAGGCCGTCTACTACCTTCAAATCAGGTAATTGCTCAGACTTTGCTTCTATAGTGGAAACAAGTTCTAAGTAACTACCTGCCTTAAACGCGTCAGAATCCAGATCAATCAAGCCATTCACGTCTGCCGATATTTCCTCCATCTCGTAGCGCGATAGGGTGTCGGGTACTACATTTTGCTTCCCCTGCCTATGTTCTACAGAAAAGTCATAAGCTTGGAGGTGCAGACTCCACCTAGCTAGGCGACCGCTCAAATCCTTATGAGACATGAGCCATTTAAGGCTGCTGTGATCTGTAATTACTGAAAAAGGCATAAGTTCTATGTAGGGCCTAAACTTTTTAATCGCCAGGACCACTGCTAGACATTCACGCTCAGTTACTGAATAATTTTTTTGCGCCGGCGTCAGCTTGTGGGAAAAGTAGGCAATAGGGTGTTCTCCATCAGATTCATCCTTCTGGAAAAGCACCGCCCCAATACCCACATCTGACGCGTCACACTGAATGTAAAAATGCCTAGAGAAGTCAGGGTGACTAAGCAGTGGGCTCGAAGTCAGAGCTTTCTTGAGCTGATCAAACGCGACCTTAGCTTCATCGGAAAACTTGAATTGCTTACCCTTCTTCAGCGTTTCAAAGATTGGAGCCGCAATGGTGGCATAGTCTGGTATAAATTTTCTATACCAGCCTGTTGCCCCCATGAAGCTCCGCACCTGTCTTGCTGTCTTAGGATAAGCAAAACGAGTGATCGTTTCCACCTTGGCCGGATCAGGTTTTATTTTACCACCTCCTACTATATAACCCAGATACCTTAACTCCTTGAAACAGAACTTCGATTTTGCCACATTAATGGTCAGACCTGCTTGCGTTAATCTATCGGCTACCCGTTTCAATAACTCCACATGTGTTTCAAAATCTGGCGATACAATCAAGAGATCATCTAGATAGACGAAAACTCTATCACGAAGAGCCGCGGGGATCACTTTATCCATCAGACGGCATAACCTCTGGGCTGCGTTGCACAACCCAAAAGGCATGACCGTAAAATGGTAAAGTGGCCGCCCTGGTACCGTAAATGCAGTTTTCTCCCTACTAGAATGGTCTAGTGGTATCTGCCAGAAAGCGTCTTTTAAATCGACACTAGATATGTACATTGTATCTCCCAATCGACTAAGCAAACCCTCAATGTGCGGCAGAGGATAGGCATCCTTGACCGTCAACGCATTAAGCTTACGGGCGTCCAGGCATAACCGGTTCTTCTCACCCCTTCTAACCAAAGTAACCGGATGACTCCACGGACTCTCGCTAAGCTCAATTACGCCAAGATCAAGCATTCTATCTAACTCTGCGAACATAAGTTTTTGCACAGCCGGGGAGACGGGGTAATGACGGTCCTTAACCGGAGCTGAGTCACGGGTATCGATAGAATGTATTTCTAAATGCGTCTTACCTAGACCCTTCTTTGTGTAACAGGGGAACATCAATATGGCTAAATCCAATTTCTTGCGCTGTTCAGGCGTCAAGGTATGAGTCACGACATCTGGGCTATTATCTGTCTCTACACAGAGACTAACACCGTTGGTCGTAAGACTCTCTATATTGGCAAATAGTTTAAAAACCTTCATGAAATCAATACCTAAGAAGAGCTCGCGACTCAGAGTAGGCACTAAATAAAACGTTATAACCTGCGTTACTTGGCCAAAGCTAACTTCTGCCCGTACGCGACCCACTATATGGTGCACTGTGCCGTCAGCTGTCTTGATAATTGTAGAGAAATCGTGGATTTTAAGCCCCGCCTTTTCTACAATATCAAGACAGTTACGGCCCAGGCACGTGACAGTAGCCCCGCTGTCTAGCAGACCTTCGATCTCGTGGCCACCTAGGTTAATACGAGTATAGAGACGGGAGTCTTTACCCTCATATAGCGAAGCCGACGAAATTTCATGCCGAATACGTTTTCGAATTTTGTACCGCTCGCGTGCTTTTCTAATTTTTGTCGATACGCTACCGAAAATCCGTTGCCTAGCCTCCTTGTATTCTTTTAAACGAATATGCAGAGGCTTAAGCTCTCTAAGACGAGGTTCGAAACTTACTGTAGAAGCTAACCTATCACTATTTATTAAAACTTTGACTTTACTACCCTCAGACTCAATTTGTTGTAATGAAACTGGGTTTAGACATCGGTCGACCGCGCCTCCCCAGTTCGAGACGGGTTTCGGGACCGGTTTCCCTGACACTTGGGACATTTTGGTGTCACTACATTGTCCCTACCACAACGGAAACAAAACTGCCGAGTTAAAGGCTCTGGACAATCTACGAAGCTATGACCAACTACCTTACAATTCCAGCAAGTATAATGACTCGTAGAACGTATCGCATCCACTTCCACATCAATCAAAGGCAAATCCTCATCTTCAGGCGAAATTTCGCTTACACGCTGCGTAAAAGTACGCTGCTGATAAAGCTGGCGTTGACCCGCTATCAAATTTTCGGCTCGTCTGACCTCTCGGCAAAATTCGGATAGAGTCCTAATGTTTACCGAAAACATCATCTGCGCCAGTGAAGGTTTCAAATTACCTCTCATTATTTCCACCAGCTGCTCCTCATCATACGGGGTTTCTTGTTGATTTCTCAACTTTATTACAGCGTGGTAAAATTCATCAAAAGGCTCCTGCGGCAACTGACGGCGATTTAAAATTTGCATTTGAACTTGATATTCTTTTGCATACTGGCGATACTGGGTTAGAAGAGCCTTTTCCAACTCCTCCCAGGTATTTATGTTTACTATCTTTCGATAGTCCCAGTACCAGTCCAAGGCTGGGCCATCTAGTAGCAAATGAAATGATCGCAAAATATCGTTATCGGCACAGTTATAGTCTCTTCTCAGAGCTCCAACGCGGAAAATGAATTCCTGGACGTTCATTGTCTTGCTAGTGCCATCAAATTTAACTCCCCATTTGGCTAATCTAAACTTGTCAAGAGACTCTGGCTGACTTGGCATCGACATGGGCCTGTGATAATTCGGCTGTCGATCTAGGGGCTGATAAAAAGCTGCTGCAGACCAAGCATCCTGTGGATACCCGGCCTGAGCGTTATGTGAAGGCTGGTAATTTTGATTTTGTGGCACATTTTGCTGAGGTAATTGGTTTACCGGTGGCCATACTGGCTGCTGATACGTCTGTTGATTATATGGCAGCGGATTTTGTTGTTGCAAGACGTACTGCTGCTGCTGATATGGTGTTTGTGGTGGAGGTACCAGCGACGCTGCTGCCCTCGATGGTAGTCTTTGCGGCTGCAGGCCAGGCTCGACATAATGTGGAGCTGGAATTAAAGGTGGTGGTTGCGCACATGCCTGCTGAATCTGCACAGAGGCATTTTGTGGCTGATTACACCCAGTCGCAACAGAAGGCCGGAAACCAACTGGCGGCTGGGTAAACGTCGACTGCACCTGAGCAGGCGTAGATTGAATTCTCTCAACGCTAGGGGCAGCACCAGATGTTTGTGCTGGCGGCGCATTGTTTGCTGCCTGTGATAATAAAACCTGCTTGATGTCAGCCAGGGCTTTCTCAATTTTGTTATCCACCTCACGCATAAAGTTAACTTGGCATAAACCAACAGATGCCTCAACAATTTGTTGAATACTGTTTGCGTTGAGCGGCCTTTCGGTGGCTGAATTATTGGTTGTACCTCCTCGTAACTCCTGTCGAATATTTTGAGCGGTGACGCTACTAAAAGTCGGCGAGATAATCGTCTGTTCTCCATTTTCAGAACTTATAGACAAATCATGCGATGATGTTGACATAATTGGGTCATTTCCAGTCGAAAAAGTTTGTACGCTGGTGGTAGTAGACACTGGATTTACTAGTGACGAAACCGTAGTAGTGGTAGCAGTATTCGTACTACAAGTCGCACTTGCTGTAGATGTTGGCATATTGTTGGGCTCTAACATTAGTCTACTAGTACGGCGAGTTAAAACCATTAAGAAAAGGTATATATAAAAAAAAAGGAAAATAAAAATAATAAAAAAATAAAAATAATATAAAAATAAAAATAATAAAAAATATAAAAATAAATATATAACCAACTAAATTGGGTTTCCTCTCACAGGACTCAAAATTAGGTTGGTAAAAAAGCAATAAAAAAAAAACAAAACTTATATGCAAATATGTACCTATTCACTTGTGGTGAAAGGTATAATAAGCAAGTATAAAAACAAATAGAATTCCTTACAAAACGCCAAAAAGCAAAAGGAATCACAATCTATTCAAAAAAAAAATAAAATAAAAGCAAAATAAAATAAAAATCCTAAAAAAAGGTTTTTGTATATAAAAAAAAAAAAATCCTCACGAATCAAATACTATCGTAATAAGCGGTTTATTTCGGGGAAAAATTCGAAGTAAAAAGGATAAAGGTATGTATCTGAGATTAACTTTGTGTTTGCATTATAAAAAAATCATAAATATTTTCAGGAGCTGAACAAAAGGCAAATAAAAATTGTAGAGTTAAGAGAAATAGTTGTAACAACCAAAACCAAAGATAGTTTTGCTGCAGCTGAAAGATTAGGAAGAAGAAATCCATTATTTTTCAGGACTAGCGAAAACTATAACGGGCATCTAAATTTTTTTTTCTTCGACTAACACGGGAAAATGTGAGTATTAATTAAAAATTCAACTATTTCTTGGGCTATTGTATATTTAAGGAACAACACAAAATGGTATCTCCATCCTTTCCTCTCAACTTGAGCAATTAAAAACCATACTAAATTTGTACTTAATTATATTTAAGCCTCAAGTTGACAGCAAAAGACTAAGATATTAGAATCTGTAAATCCTCATGAACCTATCGCTCACACCATATGTCGCAACGCGATACCAGACACTACGTCTTAGCCATCGGGACTTACATATGTGCGAGAGACAGGTATCATGATGACTTATCAGATTCACCTGATTTAAATGAAAGGAAAATATTAAATTAAACCTCCTCTCTTGTTGAGCCACGTAGCTACAAGTTAGGGACTCTTATGACCTACCTAACTGGACATACGTTTCCCAACAAAAGAAAAAAATAAAAAAAATGAAAAATCTAAGCTAATTCTGTCTACCAGGACTTGCTTCGGGCCCCACGTTGGGCGCCATTTTTGTAGCAGCTGCTGTGAAAACAAAATGTAAATACTAAAATTTCTAGGGTTACCAGACTGTTGGCCGCGCTGGTATGCTGGCGTAAGCACCGGCTAGGGCTCGCCGTCTTGGGGTGGTTCTTGCCAACCAGCCTAGCTAATTCAACAGCTACAAAAAACCATACCAGCTAATATGAAAAAGTAAAAAAGTTTTTAAAAAAAAATATAAAGTTTGGAGCCCGAAGCAAGTCTAGTCAGCTCCCTGTTAGCAAACACGCATTAAACCTCCATGGCTGATGATATGCCATGTTTCTGCCCTCCCACAAGAAGTCCTTAGACCTCACCATGACATCGTAGTAAAAAGTAAAATATTAGATGTCCCGAACATATCCTCTACCCGTTTTACCTTCTCCTTTTTACCCCTACTTACCGCTTATAAGATTTTTTTAGGCCATCATGATTAAAAAATCTTCTAAAAATTTCATTTTAACGTTATAAAATTTTTCATTTTTATTGTTGGCATTTCATAAAACAAAATATTTTAAATCAATTATTTAGTTCAATTTAAAAATTTAATGGCATATTGGCCTGATATTGAAAATTACTAAATTTACAAAATTTTACAAAATTAATAAAACAAACTCTTAACTATTTATTTCCTTCCACAGGCTTGATGTTTTTTTTTAAAATCTGATGCAGCTAATGGTGCAGGAACTGCCGTCCGTCCGTCACGTGTCCTACGTCCGAATTCTTTTAACGGGTAAGGTTAACACTCAAAAAAAAAAACCTATATATATATTTCACTTTTGCCTACGATTTCTTTTCTAGGTTAAGGTAAACACTTTCGTGGCTAAATTGCACACGCCCGCGAAACGAACCCTAGGTTTGAGCTCACCCCTATCCGCGCACTCTTGCCCTAAAATTTATCAAGAGGATTGGATTTCTTTACGGTAAGTATTTTCCCTAAATTTCCAAGGCTAAAGCTAATACATATAAATTTTGGTTTAGCAGTTCGTATGTCGTTCGTCGTCTGGTTCAATGGTCAAATGGCTGTTACCTGACACCCCAGGAGTGGTGGTGTCTCTGCTATTGCTGGTGGGTGAATCCCTCGTTGGAAGCGACAGCGATGAAGGTGATGCACAAAAATTTAATTACCCTCTTTTTTTTATTTGCTCTAAGTTTTTTATTTAAATTAATATTTTAATTTTAGCTTTTAGTGTTTCATTAATATTGACACTGGCTTTTAGTTCTTTAAATCTTTTTGATGGTAGTTTTTCTCAGTTTTAATAGTGTTTTAGCTTTAAGTTTTTTTTCTTTTTAGTTATATTAATATTTTAGTTTTATTAATAATAACTATTTTACTTTTAAACTTAATATTTCTTTTTTTTCTATTTCTTTTAATAGAAATTTCACTTTGATACAATAAAATTATTTATTCACCAAAAACTTATAATGGTATCTTTGTTTTTTTCTTTTTACGGGTATTCCCACAAATAAACTTTTAGCTTGGTTTTATACTTTTATTGTTTTTCTTTTTTTTTTCGGATCACCACTTGTCGCTTCGTAAGTATCTCAGGAAAAGATCTAGATGTTTCGCCATTTGCGTCCAAGAAACCTTCTAGAAGCCACAATATGTCCTCCATCTACCGTTCCCTATAATTTTTGTTTTTTAATTTTATTTCGTGCATGCCGCTGCATGCACAATAATCTATCTGTCCTATTCTTTAATTTCATGTACATGTTACAGCCTGTTATCTCACGGTGTTACCATTCATTATGTGTACTGCCTTATCTCTACACCGTGTGCACACGACAAACCCAACCATTCCGGAAGACCCTTGACGGTCACCGGATGGGAGGGAAATTGTCCTTCTATATCAAAAAAAACTGGGGAAATTTTCTTCTACCTGCCCAACGGTAACACTACCACAATGGTAACACTTTTTATCCCTCATGTCTACACTAATTAATTTTGTTGATCTGGCAACTCTCTCACTAACAACGAATACGATGACAAAGAAAAGACAAATTACTACAACACATGGTACAATTCTACATGGCGTATGCAGGTAAGTATGAATAAGAATGAAATTAAATTGATTAAATTAATAATAACCTTACTGAAACAATAAATGATATTAATTAATTGTATATTTTTTTTACATTCTTTTCAGCTAATAATGGACCTATTGTGCTGGCTGTTGGATTAAGGTAAGTAACAAATTTAATTAGTTCATTCATTGCATGTGTGTAAAACCCATACTTATTGCAGATTACAACGGCGGAGGCAAGCGACAGGCGACAAGTAGCTGACAAAAAGGTAAGTGTCTCGAAATTAAATAAATATGGAGCTGGTGTAAGAACGATATTTAGACGAATAAACATGCGAATAAAAAAAAATTTTAAAAGGTAAGTAATTGCAATTAACTGATGATATAAAAAATTTATAATTTCAATTTATTTCTTTTACAGGAGAAGCAGAAAACAAAAACTGGTTAACGAATTACTATGGGCTCTACGGAAACAAGGTGAGTGATTAATGAGTTTAATAAAAGTGTAAAGAAAAAGCAAATTACTACCAGTGACGAAAATACGGGTGGAAATTAACCTTAAAGAAAAAACAATCCCGCGAGTGTCTCGCATACAAAAGTATGTTGCAAACGACCGTACATATGTACAAGCCGAAGTAACAACAAAAAAACTTCAGAATAATGTTTTAAATTCTGTAACATAATTGTAGGCGAATACAGTGCGGTGCATAATTAATGCTATTAATGTTAAGCAAAATTATAAAAGAGGTGTAAAGCAAAAAAAAAAAAAAACCAAAAAGAAAATAAAATGAAACAGACAATATACAGCGATCTGCGAAAGTGTCATGATTAAAACAATCAGGTGTGCGATAGAAAACGATATATTTCTAGAAGTATTCTTTTTTTTTTTTTTTTTAATCCGTTTCTTAACATTTTAGTTTGAAAAGTATACCAGAAGATAAAAAAAATTCAAGCACTACTTAGGAGTTTATACAGGAATATTAAAAAATTAAAACTAGTAAAAATCTAATTTTTACACAAAACAGCAAAACCGTTTTCTATCATACGCCTGAATATTTTAATTTATATTTATATAATACCAAGGCATATTAAACAAGGTGACATTGTAAGGGAGAGGAAATTTCAGCAAAAAAAAAAATTTGAAATTTCTTTTTTTATATGGATTCTGACAGTAATATCTATTTTATTCCCTCTTAAAATACATGATTCATGTCAGACTCCATAAAAAAAAATTTTTTGAAAAAAATTTCTCTTTAATATTAGCTCCGCCCTGTGCTGTCACCTGATTAAATATGTCTTGTATAATACCACTAGGTTTAATAAAAAATTTTCGACAAAACTAATAAACCTTTTTTTTTTCTCACAGGTAACTACAGTGTTGACATTTTTACTCTAAAGGTAGAATTAGCTAAACCTGCAGCATACATAAGTAACACGTATTACTGTTTACTTAAAATGTATCGTTACTGACTAGCACTTAAAAATCTACAGGAAATAGATTTTGAATGCATGAAACTTTAGCATAAAGGACATAAGGTAAGACACCCTATCGATTACATTCCCCTCAGGAACAGCAAACTGGTCAGAAGTTACCAGGACTAGAACCACCAAAGATTCTTGAGCATATGCTTAAATTCTTTGGCGAGAAAAA
Source organism: Phasia obesa (assembly GCA_949628195.1). Classification (NCBI taxonomy): domain Eukaryota; kingdom Metazoa; phylum Arthropoda; class Insecta; order Diptera; family Tachinidae; genus Phasia; species Phasia obesa. Next base: position 82,722,415 of record OX451217.1, on the reverse strand, counting down.
CCCCTAGAAACTTCTAAAAAAAATAAAATTATTTTTAATTATTATTCCTAATAGAAAAATTATTTTCTTAACAATTTATTAAGTAAAAAAAAATCAAAAAAAATTATAAATAAATAAACCTTCTAAAAGGAAGTCGTAAAAAGCCATTATAATTCATTTATTTCCTTTTAAAAGATTTTAATGAAAATTCAAAACTAATATAATACTAATACAAAAATGTTTTTCTAGGTTAGCAAAATTCAACAAGAGGAAATTATATACATGAAGAAAATATAATGCATACAAATCCTGAGTGAATGAATCATTAAATCGTAAATTAATATTTATATAAAAAGTTTGTAACTATTCTAACGTACTTTTTCTTTCTCTTACAGATTTTACAAGAAACTTCAGCAAACACGAAAAAAAATGAAACGCTATCATCATTCTAGAAAACGACGAGCAAAAACAAATCACAACAAACTGAAATCTTAGGGTAAGTCTTAGTTCTTAAGTTATTAGTAGTAGTATTATTTTAATATTTCTTGCTGCGTAGCTAAGAGTTCCCATCTTCTACCAGTAACTTAGAAAAACGAAAATCACTTCCAGAAAGATTTAAGCTTTCGCAGTAACCTTTCATATCTGCCTTGACTCGCTCTAGTTCACTCATAGAGAGGAGTTGTTACTCCAGGTGACTAATAACCCCTAGCTCTTAATGGCACAGTTCCCCAGAGTTAACATGGGGTTGCACCAATGGAATAATAACAGTTACAAATGTAACTAAAAATAGAACGCATGCTTGAGACGGCAATATAATGAAAGTTTACTGCGAACAATAATTCTACTGGCAGACGATTTTCAAATTTCAAGTAAAAGCTGGCAAAGATTATGGGATGAATATAAAACATTAGTTACGCAGACCTTTTTAATTATTATTCAAAAAGTAGAGATAGATATGAGTAGAAAATTATTATTACTTAGTTAATAAAATTAATTTGTAGATCAGGTGGCGTATACGCAGGTTTTTGATTATATTCGCGACGGTTTAATAAAAATAAAATTATTGTTTTAGGTCCTTGCCATGAAAGACACCTAAAGATTTGCCTTTCAAGTCCTCGACCTCGTATAGGCTATTACCGACGGGTTTAACAATTCGGCATTTTACAAATTTACGGGCAAGTTTTGCATTAAATCCGGTTTTAAAATCACTCTGTTGAAAGTTGCGACGGTAAACTTCTTGTCCCGGGACAAACTTGATCGTTCGGCACCGCGTGTTATACGATTTTTCGTTACGTAAATACGCTTTATGCAATGAGTCCCTTATTTTCTCACGTATCAAAGAAAGTTTTACGGGTTTTTCACAAATGTTTAGCTCTGGATCTTCCAAACTTTTAAGTTTTCTGGCTAATTTATATAAGCTACCATGCGCTATCATATTCATGCCAAAAAGGGCAAAATAAGGGGTAACACCTATAGAGGTTTGAACCGAAGATCTTAGCGAAAACTCAATTTCGGACAGATGCTTGTCCCAGTCAGAATGGTCGTCTTGCATATACGATCTCACTGCGGCCAAAATGGACTGGTTTACACGCTCGGACGCGTTGGCCTGTGGTGAATGAACAGCAGTTCGAATGTGCTTCACGCCAAAATTTTTCACTAAGTCTGAAAATTCTTTACTTATAAATTGTTTCCCGTTGTCGGATACGATTGTTTCAGGCGTACCGAACTTATGAAAAACTTCAGCTATTAAAAATTTAATTACGCTTTTAGTGTTGGCTTTTGGTAAAGCTTTAAGCAGAACGAATTTTGTTAGGTGATCTAAAACGATAAAGATAAAGCAATTGCCGTTTTTAGAACGCGGGTAAGGACCGAGAAAGTCAACAAAAATTCGTTGGAATGGTCTTTCGCTTATTACCTCCGCTCCCATAGGTGGCCTAAGCGTTACATTCGCCGGTTTCGACTCCTTGCACACCTGACAGTTAGCCACAAAATCTCGCACTTGAGTGCTCTGGTTTGGCCAGTAAAAATATTCCCTGACTCTGCGCAAAGTCTTCCCGATACCTCCATGAGATGCCTGTGGTGAGTTGTGGGATTTTTCTATTATGGTCTTGGTCAACTCTAGAGGAACCCATAGTTTCCAGGCAAAATCCTCATTTAAGACCACACCATCATAAGGCTGAACTCTCTTGTATACAAGGCCGTCTACTACCTTCAAATCAGGTAATTGCTCAGACTTTGCTTCTATAGTGGAAACAAGTTCTAAGTAACTACCTGCCTTAAACGCGTCAGAATCCAGATCAATCAAGCCATTCACGTCTGCCGATATTTCCTCCATCTCGTAGCGCGATAGGGTGTCGGGTACTACATTTTGCTTCCCCTGCCTATGTTCTACAGAAAAGTCATAAGCTTGGAGGTGCAGACTCCACCTAGCTAGGCGACCGCTCAAATCCTTATGAGACATGAGCCATTTAAGGCTGCTGTGATCTGTAATTACTGAAAAAGGCATAAGTTCTATGTAGGGCCTAAACTTTTTAATCGCCAGGACCACTGCTAGACATTCACGCTCAGTTACTGAATAATTTTTTTGCGCCGGCGTCAGCTTGTGGGAAAAGTAGGCAATAGGGTGTTCTCCATCAGATTCATCCTTCTGGAAAAGCACCGCCCCAATACCCACATCTGACGCGTCACACTGAATGTAAAAATGCCTAGAGAAGTCAGGGTGACTAAGCAGTGGGCTCGAAGTCAGAGCTTTCTTGAGCTGATCAAACGCGACCTTAGCTTCATCGGAAAACTTGAATTGCTTACCCTTCTTCAGCGTTTCAAAGATTGGAGCCGCAATGGTGGCATAGTCTGGTATAAATTTTCTATACCAGCCTGTTGCCCCCATGAAGCTCCGCACCTGTCTTGCTGTCTTAGGATAAGCAAAACGAGTGATCGTTTCCACCTTGGCCGGATCAGGTTTTATTTTACCACCTCCTACTATATAACCCAGATACCTTAACTCCTTGAAACAGAACTTCGATTTTGCCACATTAATGGTCAGACCTGCTTGCGTTAATCTATCGGCTACCCGTTTCAATAACTCCACATGTGTTTCAAAATCTGGCGATACAATCAAGAGATCATCTAGATAGACGAAAACTCTATCACGAAGAGCCGCGGGGATCACTTTATCCATCAGACGGCATAACCTCTGGGCTGCGTTGCACAACCCAAAAGGCATGACCGTAAAATGGTAAAGTGGCCGCCCTGGTACCGTAAATGCAGTTTTCTCCCTACTAGAATGGTCTAGTGGTATCTGCCAGAAAGCGTCTTTTAAATCGACACTAGATATGTACATTGTATCTCCCAATCGACTAAGCAAACCCTCAATGTGCGGCAGAGGATAGGCATCCTTGACCGTCAACGCATTAAGCTTACGGGCGTCCAGGCATAACCGGTTCTTCTCACCCCTTCTAACCAAAGTAACCGGATGACTCCACGGACTCTCGCTAAGCTCAATTACGCCAAGATCAAGCATTCTATCTAACTCTGCGAACATAAGTTTTTGCACAGCCGGGGAGACGGGGTAATGACGGTCCTTAACCGGAGCTGAGTCACGGGTATCGATAGAATGTATTTCTAAATGCGTCTTACCTAGACCCTTCTTTGTGTAACAGGGGAACATCAATATGGCTAAATCCAATTTCTTGCGCTGTTCAGGCGTCAAGGTATGAGTCACGACATCTGGGCTATTATCTGTCTCTACACAGAGACTAACACCGTTGGTCGTAAGACTCTCTATATTGGCAAATAGTTTAAAAACCTTCATGAAATCAATACCTAAGAAGAGCTCGCGACTCAGAGTAGGCACTAAATAAAACGTTATAACCTGCGTTACTTGGCCAAAGCTAACTTCTGCCCGTACGCGACCCACTATATGGTGCACTGTGCCGTCAGCTGTCTTGATAATTGTAGAGAAATCGTGGATTTTAAGCCCCGCCTTTTCTACAATATCAAGACAGTTACGGCCCAGGCACGTGACAGTAGCCCCGCTGTCTAGCAGACCTTCGATCTCGTGGCCACCTAGGTTAATACGAGTATAGAGACGGGAGTCTTTACCCTCATATAGCGAAGCCGACGAAATTTCATGCCGAATACGTTTTCGAATTTTGTACCGCTCGCGTGCTTTTCTAATTTTTGTCGATACGCTACCGAAAATCCGTTGCCTAGCCTCCTTGTATTCTTTTAAACGAATATGCAGAGGCTTAAGCTCTCTAAGACGAGGTTCGAAACTTACTGTAGAAGCTAACCTATCACTATTTATTAAAACTTTGACTTTACTACCCTCAGACTCAATTTGTTGTAATGAAACTGGGTTTAGACATCGGTCGACCGCGCCTCCCCAGTTCGAGACGGGTTTCGGGACCGGTTTCCCTGACACTTGGGACATTTTGGTGTCACTACATTGTCCCTACCACAACGGAAACAAAACTGCCGAGTTAAAGGCTCTGGACAATCTACGAAGCTATGACCAACTACCTTACAATTCCAGCAAGTATAATGACTCGTAGAACGTATCGCATCCACTTCCACATCAATCAAAGGCAAATCCTCATCTTCAGGCGAAATTTCGCTTACACGCTGCGTAAAAGTACGCTGCTGATAAAGCTGGCGTTGACCCGCTATCAAATTTTCGGCTCGTCTGACCTCTCGGCAAAATTCGGATAGAGTCCTAATGTTTACCGAAAACATCATCTGCGCCAGTGAAGGTTTCAAATTACCTCTCATTATTTCCACCAGCTGCTCCTCATCATACGGGGTTTCTTGTTGATTTCTCAACTTTATTACAGCGTGGTAAAATTCATCAAAAGGCTCCTGCGGCAACTGACGGCGATTTAAAATTTGCATTTGAACTTGATATTCTTTTGCATACTGGCGATACTGGGTTAGAAGAGCCTTTTCCAACTCCTCCCAGGTATTTATGTTTACTATCTTTCGATAGTCCCAGTACCAGTCCAAGGCTGGGCCATCTAGTAGCAAATGAAATGATCGCAAAATATCGTTATCGGCACAGTTATAGTCTCTTCTCAGAGCTCCAACGCGGAAAATGAATTCCTGGACGTTCATTGTCTTGCTAGTGCCATCAAATTTAACTCCCCATTTGGCTAATCTAAACTTGTCAAGAGACTCTGGCTGACTTGGCATCGACATGGGCCTGTGATAATTCGGCTGTCGATCTAGGGGCTGATAAAAAGCTGCTGCAGACCAAGCATCCTGTGGATACCCGGCCTGAGCGTTATGTGAAGGCTGGTAATTTTGATTTTGTGGCACATTTTGCTGAGGTAATTGGTTTACCGGTGGCCATACTGGCTGCTGATACGTCTGTTGATTATATGGCAGCGGATTTTGTTGTTGCAAGACGTACTGCTGCTGCTGATATGGTGTTTGTGGTGGAGGTACCAGCGACGCTGCTGCCCTCGATGGTAGTCTTTGCGGCTGCAGGCCAGGCTCGACATAATGTGGAGCTGGAATTAAAGGTGGTGGTTGCGCACATGCCTGCTGAATCTGCACAGAGGCATTTTGTGGCTGATTACACCCAGTCGCAACAGAAGGCCGGAAACCAACTGGCGGCTGGGTAAACGTCGACTGCACCTGAGCAGGCGTAGATTGAATTCTCTCAACGCTAGGGGCAGCACCAGATGTTTGTGCTGGCGGCGCATTGTTTGCTGCCTGTGATAATAAAACCTGCTTGATGTCAGCCAGGGCTTTCTCAATTTTGTTATCCACCTCACGCATAAAGTTAACTTGGCATAAACCAACAGATGCCTCAACAATTTGTTGAATACTGTTTGCGTTGAGCGGCCTTTCGGTGGCTGAATTATTGGTTGTACCTCCTCGTAACTCCTGTCGAATATTTTGAGCGGTGACGCTACTAAAAGTCGGCGAGATAATCGTCTGTTCTCCATTTTCAGAACTTATAGACAAATCATGCGATGATGTTGACATAATTGGGTCATTTCCAGTCGAAAAAGTTTGTACGCTGGTGGTAGTAGACACTGGATTTACTAGTGACGAAACCGTAGTAGTGGTAGCAGTATTCGTACTACAAGTCGCACTTGCTGTAGATGTTGGCATATTGTTGGGCTCTAACATTAGTCTACTAGTACGGCGAGTTAAAACCATTAAGAAAAGGTATATATAAAAAAAAAGGAAAATAAAAATAATAAAAAAATAAAAATAATATAAAAATAAAAATAATAAAAAATATAAAAATAAATATATAACCAACTAAATTGGGTTTCCTCTCACAGGACTCAAAATTAGGTTGGTAAAAAAGCAATAAAAAAAAAACAAAACTTATATGCAAATATGTACCTATTCACTTGTGGTGAAAGGTATAATAAGCAAGTATAAAAACAAATAGAATTCCTTACAAAACGCCAAAAAGCAAAAGGAATCACAATCTATTCAAAAAAAAAATAAAATAAAAGCAAAATAAAATAAAAATCCTAAAAAAAGGTTTTTGTATATAAAAAAAAAAAAATCCTCACGAATCAAATACTATCGTAATAAGCGGTTTATTTCGGGGAAAAATTCGAAGTAAAAAGGATAAAGGTATGTATCTGAGATTAACTTTGTGTTTGCATTATAAAAAAATCATAAATATTTTCAGGAGCTGAACAAAAGGCAAATAAAAATTGTAGAGTTAAGAGAAATAGTTGTAACAACCAAAACCAAAGATAGTTTTGCTGCAGCTGAAAGATTAGGAAGAAGAAATCCATTATTTTTCAGGACTAGCGAAAACTATAACGGGCATCTAAATTTTTTTTTCTTCGACTAACACGGGAAAATGTGAGTATTAATTAAAAATTCAACTATTTCTTGGGCTATTGTATATTTAAGGAACAACACAAAATGGTATCTCCATCCTTTCCTCTCAACTTGAGCAATTAAAAACCATACTAAATTTGTACTTAATTATATTTAAGCCTCAAGTTGACAGCAAAAGACTAAGATATTAGAATCTGTAAATCCTCATGAACCTATCGCTCACACCATATGTCGCAACGCGATACCAGACACTACGTCTTAGCCATCGGGACTTACATATGTGCGAGAGACAGGTATCATGATGACTTATCAGATTCACCTGATTTAAATGAAAGGAAAATATTAAATTAAACCTCCTCTCTTGTTGAGCCACGTAGCTACAAGTTAGGGACTCTTATGACCTACCTAACTGGACATACGTTTCCCAACAAAAGAAAAAAATAAAAAAAATGAAAAATCTAAGCTAATTCTGTCTACCAGGACTTGCTTCGGGCCCCACGTTGGGCGCCATTTTTGTAGCAGCTGCTGTGAAAACAAAATGTAAATACTAAAATTTCTAGGGTTACCAGACTGTTGGCCGCGCTGGTATGCTGGCGTAAGCACCGGCTAGGGCTCGCCGTCTTGGGGTGGTTCTTGCCAACCAGCCTAGCTAATTCAACAGCTACAAAAAACCATACCAGCTAATATGAAAAAGTAAAAAAGTTTTTAAAAAAAAATATAAAGTTTGGAGCCCGAAGCAAGTCTAGTCAGCTCCCTGTTAGCAAACACGCATTAAACCTCCATGGCTGATGATATGCCATGTTTCTGCCCTCCCACAAGAAGTCCTTAGACCTCACCATGACATCGTAGTAAAAAGTAAAATATTAGATGTCCCGAACATATCCTCTACCCGTTTTACCTTCTCCTTTTTACCCCTACTTACCGCTTATAAGATTTTTTTAGGCCATCATGATTAAAAAATCTTCTAAAAATTTCATTTTAACGTTATAAAATTTTTCATTTTTATTGTTGGCATTTCATAAAACAAAATATTTTAAATCAATTATTTAGTTCAATTTAAAAATTTAATGGCATATTGGCCTGATATTGAAAATTACTAAATTTACAAAATTTTACAAAATTAATAAAACAAACTCTTAACTATTTATTTCCTTCCACAGGCTTGATGTTTTTTTTTAAAATCTGATGCAGCTAATGGTGCAGGAACTGCCGTCCGTCCGTCACGTGTCCTACGTCCGAATTCTTTTAACGGGTAAGGTTAACACTCAAAAAAAAAAACCTATATATATATTTCACTTTTGCCTACGATTTCTTTTCTAGGTTAAGGTAAACACTTTCGTGGCTAAATTGCACACGCCCGCGAAACGAACCCTAGGTTTGAGCTCACCCCTATCCGCGCACTCTTGCCCTAAAATTTATCAAGAGGATTGGATTTCTTTACGGTAAGTATTTTCCCTAAATTTCCAAGGCTAAAGCTAATACATATAAATTTTGGTTTAGCAGTTCGTATGTCGTTCGTCGTCTGGTTCAATGGTCAAATGGCTGTTACCTGACACCCCAGGAGTGGTGGTGTCTCTGCTATTGCTGGTGGGTGAATCCCTCGTTGGAAGCGACAGCGATGAAGGTGATGCACAAAAATTTAATTACCCTCTTTTTTTTATTTGCTCTAAGTTTTTTATTTAAATTAATATTTTAATTTTAGCTTTTAGTGTTTCATTAATATTGACACTGGCTTTTAGTTCTTTAAATCTTTTTGATGGTAGTTTTTCTCAGTTTTAATAGTGTTTTAGCTTTAAGTTTTTTTTCTTTTTAGTTATATTAATATTTTAGTTTTATTAATAATAACTATTTTACTTTTAAACTTAATATTTCTTTTTTTTCTATTTCTTTTAATAGAAATTTCACTTTGATACAATAAAATTATTTATTCACCAAAAACTTATAATGGTATCTTTGTTTTTTTCTTTTTACGGGTATTCCCACAAATAAACTTTTAGCTTGGTTTTATACTTTTATTGTTTTTCTTTTTTTTTTCGGATCACCACTTGTCGCTTCGTAAGTATCTCAGGAAAAGATCTAGATGTTTCGCCATTTGCGTCCAAGAAACCTTCTAGAAGCCACAATATGTCCTCCATCTACCGTTCCCTATAATTTTTGTTTTTTAATTTTATTTCGTGCATGCCGCTGCATGCACAATAATCTATCTGTCCTATTCTTTAATTTCATGTACATGTTACAGCCTGTTATCTCACGGTGTTACCATTCATTATGTGTACTGCCTTATCTCTACACCGTGTGCACACGACAGTCTTACAGTAAAAGGTTTTCAGGATTTAGCAATAAATAATTAATTTTTCGTTATAAAAGGACAAACAAATTTTGTTCATATAAACTTTCAACCTACAAAAAAGCGTTTGTAGTTTTTTAAAGGTTCAATTCAAAGTTTTCCAAAGACCGGAAAAAGTTTTATTTCGTTTTGTACAAAAATATTTATTATTGAGGATGAAAAAATATTTTAAACTGTAGGAAAACAATATATAAAACAAAAGATATTTAAATAAATATCCGTTGAAAAAAAATTAATTTTTCAAAATAAAAAGTATTCTTAGGAAAAAAAATGTAAAAAACTTTTTTATGTGTTTCTTGTGATTGTGTTTTGGATTTTCAGAAAATACAAAAAAAAAATTGAAATTTTAGGCTAAAACTTTACTTTGAATGGCTCTTATTCATTTCTGAAGGAGGCTTTAATTTAATATACTCATCATTAATACTAGCTGTGTCCGCCATTTCGTCAGCGTCCTTACAATATATATATTGTTCGATTTTGCTTTGAAAGCAATTTACACCTAAGACCCTTACTTTTTTAGTGCTTCATTTATGGTTTATGTATGTTTGAGATTTCCCGGACTTTTTTATTTCCCGGGAAACGGGAAAAACAAATATTCGCATTCCCGGGAAAAATTCATAGCTTTAATAAAGCATAACGACTAAATATTAGTATTAACAGTTTATAAAACTTAAAAACAATTCAGGTGACAAAAATGACAAGATATTACAAATATTTATAAATACAGAAAAGTGATTTCAATAATTTTTACAAAATATGATTTTAGTACTGTTAGTGCGTTTTACAAATCACTGGACATTCTTTTCCTTGCCTTTGTTGCGAAAGTCTCTCTTTAAAAGTTGGTTGGTTTAGTTAAGAACACAACTGTTGACGGTTCTACAAATTCTATTGGCTTAAATAATCTGTTGAACAATTGTGCTAAATAAAATTTTATCACATTTTTTGGCACATTAGCAATTTCACCTCATTTTAAATACTTAAGTTTCGCAAAGGTCTTATCATCCCTTCGTTCATTTATTTTACTTTTTAACCATAGTTTTTCAAAGAGTCGAACTAATAGCCGAAAGCTTCTCGTAGAGGGTCTAAATAATAACATCTGCTATTAACAAATGTGTGCACCTGCGGCTCAAGGCCTTTACTGCAACCTTAATGTGATTTAAAACTGCCATTAAACTCACAACTCTGCGCAATTGAAATCTATCAGAGTTTTTTTAAATGCGTTCTTCGATTTAAGAAACGATTGAATCATTTCAACCAAACTTATCTTGCTTTTACAACATGAATTAAACGCGACTCAGGAGACAGGCTTTTTATATCACGTTTTAAAATGGTTTTACAATTTGTCTTGCACGATCTATAGCATATTTGTAAGTTTCTAAAAATATTAACTACAATTTTAAAAATGCTAGGTCTTAATTCAGCACAATAACAATCAAATATTTCTGTCATAGGAAAAGAAATGCTTATTTAAAAATAAGAACCACTGAATTTTCTTTAAAGTGTTCATAATTTTTAATTTCCCGTTTTCCGGTAAAATTAGAAAAAATTTTCCCAGGAAATTGTTTATAGCTTTTCCCGGGAATTCCCGTTTAACAAACCCTAGTCTCATCCCTACTAAAATATATCTTTCAAAAATAAAGGGTAAAATTACGTCCTTTACTGCTTTTTCTCCTCTTACTCTAGGAAATAAGATATTTATGCGGAAAAAAGTATCAATTATTTGAATCAGGATACACAAAAATTACAAAATGAGCAAGTGATCATATTCGAACAAACTAGCTTACTGACACATTCCTACTCATACCATACTATTACTGAGCAAACCACACTGTACATATTATAAAAAAAAATTATCTGACCGATTAAAACGAATTTTCTATATTAGTGAGCGCCGTGTTCACTTGTCTTATGTGTATTTTCTTTGTTAGTTGTGTAGAACTTTTGAATATGACTTAGTGCTTTTTGCTTGCACTAGTGATTTTTTTATATCTTAAGATATAAATTCCTTATATTGAAAGTAAGTAATGTTTTTTTTAAAAATTCTGTTGTTCTGTTCTGTGTTTTTTATTTGTACACTTCAATTGTGTTCGTGTTTCAGTCAAAGCATAAAACTGCTTGAACTCGCACAAGTTCATTGTTATTTTGTATAAAATTAACTTTTTCAACTTGCTTATAGAAACTCCGAGCATTTAGCTCCACTCAGCGTTACTCGTGTGCATGGAGCAGACATGAATTCAATGAAATATTATGATGAGAGTCTCATGCGCTTCATTTTATGTGCTGCTGCAGTGCTTTAGTAATTAATATATCTTAAAAAAGTATTCGATTAATCGATTGTTTTTTATATTCCTTTTTAAAAATTTATTGTTATTTATTTTATTAATAAAATTGTAAGGTGTAGACTCTTTCGATTTTAGATTAATGCAGTAAACAATTATTGGAACAATTGGAAATTCAAACACATGTCATAACTTGTAGCAATTCCTTATAATCGCCAAAAAATTGTGGTATATTTTTAAATAAGATTAAAATGCTAAAAAATGACAAATACGTAATTGAAGAATGGTAAAAATAATGCTAACTGCTAAATGAAAAAAATGAACGGAAAAGGCTAGCCGGCTATAAACGATCTCTCAGGTATTTAAGGTATCTGGAATCTCGCATCCAGCGTCATTAACTGCCCGGGAGAAGAGTTTGAAGCGGAAGCACACCTATCACGTTCGGAAGTATGAAGCTATGCTTAATACAAACGTCGTGGAGTCCAGCCTAACAGGACGGATAGCAACCAGGATAAACATGCGAAGAAGGTAATAACTGTGCTCCATGCTACTCCTGGACCGAACACGATCGTCACCTCCGCGCTTCTGGATGAACGTCCTTCTACTTCTAGTGGGGTCCCATCTGGATCAAGGGAGTCAAAATCATCGGATGTGGTAATGAAAAGACCCTAGGCTTCCTCAAAGACTGCATCTGTGATGTTGGCGAACTATGGCCACGCGCCAAAATCGAAATCGTTCCCTTGGATCAGGTCCCTTTTCAGACGACAGTTAAGGTATGGGTTCCTCCCCCTATCTTGGAGGATGAGGCCATCCTTACACTGATCAAGCGTCAAAATAAGGGCCTTGACACCGAGAGTTGGACGATTGAGAGAGAAAATCGATTCAGAATTCCTTCGCCTCCTACGTCCCTCTAAAGGCGTCATAAAATATGGGCTTAATCAACTTCGGCTGATTCTGCCCGCAGAGACGCGATGGTAAATCCGAGCGGCATGAAGGTGGTACAGATTAATCTGCATCACTCCGAGGCAGCATCGGATGAAGAGGGAAGATATCCACGTGGCCTTAATCCAAGAACCCTGGCTTGTAGCCAATAAAGTTCGCGGCGTCCGGTCACGAAAATATACACTCTTCTCTCCAACCCGAGAAGGTAATATAAGAAGCTGCATTTTAGTTAGGAGGGAAGTTAATATGTTTCTTTTATCTAATTTCAGTACGTGCGATCTGACGGTAGCAGCATCGAACGCAAGGGTCTCACGACGGTGATCCTGGCATCAGCGTATCTACCATATGATGAAGATGATCCGCCTCCACGTGCCGTAGGAAACCTGGTTCATTAGTGCGATACAAGGGGCCATGATCTCGTCTTAAGATGTGATACGAATGCCCATCATACTCTGTAGGAGAGTACGGACATCAACTCTCGAAGTGATAACCTATTAGACTATCTTCTATCTACTAATCTTAAGATATGCAATAGAGGTAATAGACCAACGTTTTTTAATAGGATCAGGGAACAGGTCATTGATATAACATTGGTAAGCGATAGGGACTCAGTTAAGATAATTGATTGGGGAGTTCGGCTTGATTGTTCTTTCTCTGATCACAATAGAATTGTTTTTAGGGTGCAACTTACCCTCGATGCAACAATTTGCATATATCCTCGATACTGGACGCCCTACAATATACGAGGGCTTATCGAAAAATTATAGAATGGACGGAGAATATGCTTCGAATTAGAAGAATTATCTCCAGTCTTGGCTCTAGTACGATGAGGAAAGTTGTGACAAGGGGAACAGTGCAGGGGAGAGTCATGTCTCCATTCCTTTGGAACCTTGTTGTAAATAAAATCCTCTTCAGACTATACAACGGTGGCGTTAAGGTGGTCTCGTATGCAGATGACGTTATAATCCTTATCAGGGGTAAATTTCTATCTACGATTAGTGACCTCATGCAATCGGCATTGGGCCAACAACTCGCTTAGGCAAAAGAGAAAGGTATGGGCCTAAACTCTGAAAAGAACGAACTTGTTCTATTCACCAGAAGATATAAAATTCCGGAATTTAGACTTCCAAAAATGGGCAGCATTACTCTGGAATTGTCAAAAGAAGCAAAGCATCTCAGTGTAATCCTGGACTCAAAGCTCTCGTGGAAACGCAATGCTGAGAGCAGGATGAATAAGACCCTATGTGCATTTTATGCATGCAAAAGGACCTTTGGAGATGTGGCCTAAAACCGTACATAGTACACTGGATGTACACTGCACTCGTCTGGTGGTGGACACTTAAGTTCACCTCTCTCTTCTGGATAAGGTCCAAAGGTTAGCGAGTCTCTCCATTACTATTGTGATGAGGTCACCTCCACAGGCTAGTTTGGAGACAATGCTGGATCTGACCTCTCTAGATGTCTATATCAAACACCTCGCTGCCAAGTCGGCCTTAAGACTCAGGGAGTCGGGCGAATTAAGGCATTGTCGTGTTGGACATGGCACCATTCTACGGCAGGTGGGTGGTAATATCTTGAGGAAGCAGACTGATTATTTAGCCCCTGTTATGGACCTCGACAAATCTTTTGTTGTGAAAATTCCTAGCAGGGCAGAGTGGAAGGATGGCTCGAAGGTAGACACGGGGATCGGACCGGGGATTTTCTCTGAGGATCTTGATCTTTCAATTTCACTCAGGCTTTCCGATAACTGTATCGTGTTTCAGGCTGAAATATATGCTATATTGGTAGCGGCAAGGAAAATTGGAGAACTGGCGACGGAGGCGTCGGCTATTGATATTTTTGTGGATAGTCTAGCTGCCATTAGGGCCCTTGATTCAAAAGTATTGAAATCTAAATGTGTGTTGGCATGCATACAATCTTTAGCCCTACTTGAACGACATCGTATAAGGATAGTGTGGGTCCCAGAGAACGGTTCGAATCTGGATGTGATAGATGTCCAAGGAGACATCAATATCCCCTTGGCCGAAATATCTAACATACTAGGAGAATGGTCGCTAAAGGAAACAGCTCGCAGGTGGTCTACATTAACCACTTGCAGATTGTCTAGAATTCTTTGGCCCTCAATTGACAAGAAAAGGACAAAGGCACTACTGACCCTCGAGAAAGGCTCCTTACCACTTCTGGTAGGTGTTATAATGGGACACTGTATGATTGGACGTATGTCGGAGCGTATGGGAATCTCTCGTGGAGGGTGCTGCAGAAGTTGTATGGAAGAGGAAGAATCAGTTCAACACCTTCTCTGCGACTGCCCGGCTCTTCAAGAACGTAGGCTCAAATTTTTGGGCCAAAGATTCTTTCACGACCTGGGCAGCCTACTAGGCTTTGTGAAAAGCTCAGGTTGGTTTACTCGAACCAACGGTATTGGAGTTCTCTTGGGAATGGTGGGGATGATGATCATTGGGGCATCACAAAGGGCCTTATTGGCCTCCGAGTGAACTCGCCTTTGTGCGGGCGGCCCGTTTAACCTAACCTAACCTAACCTTCTACTAATCCATTCAGCGACACGCGATTTGGAAGAGTTTTACGATTTTATTGCTTTTAAATATACCACATTGTTTTACAAAATTTTCTACAAAAATTTTACAAAAAATTCCACATGAAATAATGCCCATTTGCTTTATTTCACAGCTTTGATAAAATGTTGCCAGATACATTTCAGACAACAAACATTTCAATGCTTTTCCACAGTTAAAACAGAGTACTACTTCTGCAACAGAAGAACAGAGTACCAGGCTTTATACATGGAGTACGATTTATTAAATATACTGTCGCTTCAGCCCAAAATTTTTTGATCGATCGGTTTCAAGTTTTTCTATAATTGTTTGGCTCATACTTTCTGACATGCCATTTTGTTGAGGCATATAAGGCACTGTCGTTTGATGCTTTTCTTCAATCTGTTATTGCAGTACTCAGTTCCATTGCCACTTTAATTCTTTTTCTAGTTTGATTTTTAACAAACTTTTTAAATTCTACAAACTTATCTGTTAACTCATCTTTAGTTGTAATAAAATAGACAAACACTTCTCTAGTAAAATCGTCTATAAAAATTAGCATATACCTTGAGTCATTTATTGACGATACTTCGATAGGTCCACAAAGATTCGAATTTATTAGAATTAATAATTCAGTTGCCCGTGTTCCGGATGTCTTGAACAGATATCCTGATAGTTTTCCATTCAAGGCAGTAATACAGCTTCGTTTACTCACCGACCAATTGACTCCAACGACTGCCCCAGGCTCACTCTTATGCCATAAACTGTGTTGTTGAGATTTATTTCCGATATCAGAACATTGTTACTCGCTATGTTTAATTTAAACATAGCGTTATTTTGTTGTTATTTTCTAGGAAAATAACACATTCTTTTAATTTTCCAATCTTCGCAATCACATTGACCTCACCTACACCCTTTACTTCCATTCAGCATTCTTTTCTTGAAAATTTGCATTGAAAAACTAAGTTTGCACACATACATACATATGTGCTGTTGCTCCAGAATCAAAGTACCATTCACTTTCATCTAATTCTCGAACAGAAAAACATCCAGCCCTTGCATAAACATTCTTCTTGTATTTATATTTAGTAAATTTATTAACACATTAGGACAACAAAATTTTTGCATTACATCTGGCAACATTGCCTTGAGTTGTAAACAACGTGTTATTTTTTGCTCGTGTGTGATTTTTCTTTAAAATTTAATTTTTCCTTTAAATCGCTTCCAATATGGCTAGCCAGAAGCGAGAATACTTTGGGAATAGTCCCAAATTTAAGACGATAAGGATTGATCCTGGCCCTAGTAACAGGTTTCATTTGCTAGCAAATGAAGAAGAAGAAGAGGCAAGAGCCGTCAAAGAAAGGGTTCCACCAATAGTGGTAGACTCGTGTCACAGTTTCTCAAAAGTTTGGGAAATACTTGGTGAGGAGTACTTCTTCAAGAGAATGACAATTGGAACTAAGGTTACATACAATACAATGGTCCTGTATGAAGCTGCGTTAAAAAAGCTGAGTGAACTGAAGTACAGTTTTTATACACACGAAGTTAAAGACGTAAAGCACTTTAAGTTAGTGTTATTTGGTTTGCCAAGAACAGACGCAAAACTTTTAAAGGAGGAATTGATTAAAATGCACAACATAAACCCAGTAAGTGTCAAAGAAATCGTAACCAAAAGGACTACAGCTGATGACGCTATATACTTGATTGAGTTTAACAAACAAGAAGTGTCAAAAAATGATATTATGAAAATAAAGTACTTTTGCAATATTTCTGTTTACTGGAGAAGACCTCTTAAAGGGAATAAAGGGCCTACGCAATGTACGAAGTGCTCCATGTACGGACATGGAGTTAAAAACTGCAATAGAATTATCGTCTGCGCAGTTTGTGCTGGCAATCACGACCAGACTGAGTGTGTATTGGCCAAAAACACTCAAGGGAGTAATGTTGTTTATAAATGCCACAACTGTAGCCAAAAGAACTTAAGAAACTCGAATCACAGGTCCGACGATCCTAAATGCCCTTGCCGTAAAGATTATTTAGAAATGCGCCTACGATTAACTTCTAAGTCTAGACCTAATTTCAACAAGTCGAGAATTAATCATGTGTATGATGAGACTGAGTTCCCACACCTGTCAAGTCAGAGTCAACCAACTGATTCACGAGAGCACACCTTCCAAAGGAAAAGTTTGTACTCTGAGGTTTCGAAAAACAGACCCCGCGACAGCAACAACGATGATGACTTATCTAACGAGAGACTGTTAGAAATCTTCTTTAGTGCTGTGGATGCACTAGAAAAATGTCGAAATAAATTTGACAAATTAAGAGTGCTTGGCATGATGCTCAAGCATGCTATATAAAATCATGGGTAGTCAAAATGTATACGTTATGCACTGGAATGCTCAAGGCATAACAACTGAGTCAGCAGCTGCACAGCTCGAAAAAGTTCTCCATGAGAAAAATATTGATATTCTACTTTTTAACGAAACGTTCCTGAAGCCGTATCATAGGTTAAAATTTGGAGGCTACAAAATATACAGAGAAGACCGTCAAACACATGGTGGGGGTGTGCTTATAGCGGTTAAAAATTACATAGATCATAAGTTGTTACCAAAGATTAAAACAATAACCATAGAAAATATCTCTGTGGAAGTTAAAATAAGTGGACGTCCCGTAAGTTTTATCTCTGCTTATAATCCTGTTTACACTTCTAATTTTAAAACTGACTTAGAACTTCTTACCAATTCGTTTAGTGACTATTTTATTTTTGGTGATTTGAATGCACAACATGTGAGTTGGAATTGTATTTCAAACAATTCAGCTGGCAAAGAACTGTACAGACATCACTTAAGTTCAATTTATTATGTATATCATCCGGATACACATACTAGATTCGGCCAAAATATAATTCCAGTCCAACCATCCACGGTTGATATTTTACTTACTAACTCTAACATTTCATTTTCGCAGTTACAGTCACATCCAAATATTTTACAGTCTGATCACACCCCAATATCTTGTTACATTTTTGGAACACCACAAAATCACTTTGTTACAGTTCCGTTGTATAATCAGGTTGATTGGCCAGCAATTAAATACTGGGTCGAGAATGAAATTAAGAATCATAATATCGGACAAATAGAGCTTAACAATATAAACCTAGATTCGTCATTAAATAAATTAGTTAGTATAGTTAAAGAAGCCTTTTCCAAGATTCCAATTGGCCAGAAAAATCCTTGGCAGAGGGAAATTTCAAATACGTCTAAAATGCTGATTACTCAGAGGAACAAGTATAACCGTAAACTTAAAAGATGTAGAGATCCTACTTACAGAACTCAACTATCAGCATTTTAAAACAGTTGAATTAATTAATTGATTTTCATTTGAAAAGGGATAGAAATGAAGCGTGGGCTAAATTCATTTCCAAACTGCCTTCCGGCTCTAAAAAGTTTTGGAAACTAACAAAAGCTTTAAAAGGTAGAAATTCTGCAATCCCCGATCTAAATATAAATGGGGAATTTTTAAGTACCGGTGAAGCAAAAGCAAATGCCATTGCGGAAGTTTTTAGATGCAACAATAATATCACCAACAACAATTCATCACCTTTAGATAATGTGGTTCTAAATTATGTGCAGGAACTTAACAATGTAAATCTCGCTGACAGTGACAATTTTGAATTCACAGATGCAGTAGAGGTAAAGACATTTGTTTTTTGTTTAAAAAATAACAAAGCCCCAGGTTTAGACGGAATTAACAGCATTATTTTAAAAAATATGCCCGATTACTTTTTTGAAACTTTGAGCAAACTATTTAATTACTGCTTGAGAAA
The DNA here is from genome assembly GCA_949628195.1 of Phasia obesa. Taxonomy (NCBI): domain Eukaryota; kingdom Metazoa; phylum Arthropoda; class Insecta; order Diptera; family Tachinidae; genus Phasia; species Phasia obesa. Next base: position 82,703,677 of record OX451217.1, on the reverse strand, counting down.
TGGTCATTTCCCCATGATATTTAAAAAGGCCAGGGTTATACCTATTTTTAAAACTGGAAAAGATCCTAAATTGCCTTCCAGCTATAGGCCAATAAGCATTTTGAGCTTGTTGGATAAAGTCTTTGAAAAAATAATCCACAAAAGAATCGTAGAGTTCTCAGAACAGAATAACATTATACATCAGCAGCAGTTTGGATTCCGAAGAGAGCACTCTACGGTACATCAAATCAAACGAGTGGTTAATATTATTGAGAATAATAAAAGAAATCGTAGAAGTACAGGTATTATATTTCTTGACATTGAAAAGGCTTTCGATACAGTATGGCATAATGGCCTATTGTATAAACTTAACTCTTTTAGTTTTCCTTTATATTTACAAAAAATCATACAAAGCTTTTTAGACCAACGTTCATTTGTAGTTTTCGTGGAGCGCATCTCATCAGATGAAAAACATATACTCGCAGGTCTACCGCAAGGTTCCGTTTTGTCACCTACGCTTTATTCGTTATATACGTCAGATATCACTCTACGCAGGAATCAGGAAGCAGCATTTTATGCAGACGATAGTGCTTTCATTTGCAGCGGTAAGGTATCTAATTCATTAGTTAGGAAAATGCAAGAGAGCTTAAATTCAAGCCAAAAATATTTTAATAAATGGAAAATAAAGGTCAATGATGATAAAACACAGGCCATTATTTTTCCATATAATAAGTCGCCAAAACGCATACCTTCTCAATCTATGTTGTGCCGTGGGAATGTTATACCTATAAAGTCAGAAATCAAGTATTTGGGCATTATAATGGATAAAAAACTAACATTTAAGCAACATGTCAACCAAATTTGTGAAAAAGCTATAAAGTGTGGTCGGGCATTGTTTCCCATACTCAACAGAAGATCCAAATTGAATATGAAAAACAAAATATTGTTATATAAAATGTGCATTCGACCAATTATGAGTTACAGCTGTCAAGTATGGTTTCATAAAACTGCGAAAACTCATACCAAAAAGCTTCAGATTATACAAAACAAGAATTTGAAAATAATTCATAATCTTCCTCGTAGGTATCCGACAAATTTACTTCACAGTAACTTTGGACACAAGATGATAAACGATTTCACTAGAGAACTGACACTGACATTTAATGAAAAATGCAGACTGTCAAACTTTGAATCAATAAGGAATTTACAAGGTAATCACTAAGATTCGTTCGTTAAGAATGAATGTATTAGTGATTATCCAAACAAATTTCTTTATAACTTCCATAGAGATCAAAAAGGTTTTTGTGAGCTATTTTCCTTAAGGCTGTATATTTATTGTTATTAGTTTTGTAAATTTAATTATAAGACTCTTATTGTTGTAGTACTTATAGTAAAATCTCATACCTCTGTACCTTTTATATTTTAAACTTGTAAATAAAGACTTAAAAAAAAAAAAAAAAAAAAAATTTTGCATTAAACAGACTCTTTTTATTATCTAGTGTACTCCAGATTTTATGTGCAGTATTGCAACTACGAGTGTGTGGTTACACAGCCTTGTCCACACACAGAATTAGTTCGGCTTTTGCTTGGAGGTTTTATCCTCATCTCTCAGAGAATTGCGGATTGACCCATCCATCATCAGGTTCATAACGAGCCTCCTAAATAACAGGACGATAACTTTTACGTTTGGCTCAGCAAGCATCTTAAAAATAGCGGTAAGGGGCACACCACAAGGTGGTGTGTTGTCCCCGCTATTATGGAATGTACCAATTAATAAGCTACTCATCTAAAACTGAACTTGTACTATTCTCCAGAAAATACAAGCTCCCATCCTTCAGATTATCCGTATTGAATGGAATAGCACTAAATCTATCAGATAGTGCGAAGTACCTGGGCATAATCTTAAATAGTATTTTATACTGGAAACCTAACATCCAGACTAAATGTTGTTTTTGTTTTAAATTTAATTGTGAAAAAGAACGAATTTGTGTGAGACTCTGAAATAGACAGTAAAATTGCTTAAGTTCAAAGTTACTCTGGTTGTAACGTGGTAACGTTGGTTCTAAAAATATTTATTATATTTTGAGTATTATTATTTTTTGAGTAAAAAACGATACAATTCTACAATATCAAAGCCTGCTCACAAGCTGTTTGAGTTAAAGTGTCTTTTAATAAACTTTAAACGATACAAGGAAACTTGTGAAATGAGCAAATATATGTGTACGACTAAGTTATCCATATAATTAATAGGCAAACACGTTTTTTGTAATCCCTTTTAGGTCCGTAATACTGCACCGATTTTGGAAAGACTTTTATGGTTTTACAGCTTTTTCTACACAGATGTGCACAACCTTAATTTTATTTAAATCGGATCAGTACTTTAGGAGTAATACGTCTATTAAGTTTTTACTAACACCAATAAAAAAATATATATGTATGTACATGTTATTCTCTTAGCTGCAAGTCGAAAACACAAGTAAATTTTAAGAGAAACAGTGCGTTTTCGTTTTTAAGCATGGACATAACTTTTCTTCCAAGTGTTATTAAAAGAGGCAGCAAGCGCACTAATGATATCTAGTACATATAACTCCCCCATCATTAGATTGACGCTCCGAGGAAAATTTACATAAATTGACAAAAATAATAAAATAGAACTTACATATATTTTTAATAACATTTGTTGATATTCCACCTTTAAGTTTTAAAGATTCATAAATCAGTAATAAGAATACACACAGACATACATATAATATCTTAGTTAAAATTTTAATTTAACAATTACAAAAAATCAATTCAAAATTTAATTTTTTCTTCCTTTTAATATCCGACTTACATATAATATTTGTGACCTGTTTGAGTTACACAGTGCAACACGGAAAAAAATAACCATATACGGACACCAATACGTGATAAAAGACCAAAAAAAAAGACCCCTGTCTCCCAGTTTTGCCCAAAGTCCTCCAGATTTTTTATGATTTTTTTGCAAAAAAATGATCATTTACTCAAGCTCATATTTTGCAAACCGTTTGGAATTTTGATATACTCTCTGAGGCAAAGTTGTAGCTCTTGTCATAAAAATTAAAAAAACTTCAACTTCAAGGTCAAAAAAACTTTAAAAAATTCAATTTTGTTACCTTTTTTCCTCTGTTCAGGTCCATAGGTAGCAAACTGTTCAAAATTCAAGGAAACAATCAACTACAAAAATGAACCTAAGATCTCAATAAACAACTTTCTAGAACATATGAACTTCCTAGGAATGATTCTTAACACCGTTTAGGTAGCGCTTAGGTAGCCGCAAAAGTGAAAAATTTCCCGGCTACCTAAACGGTGTTAAGAATCATTCCTAGGAAGTTCATATGTTCTACAAAGTTGTTTATTGAAAAATTTCCCGGCTACCTAAGTGCTACCTTAACGGTGTTAAGAATCATTCCTAGGAAGTTCATATGTTCTAGAAAGTTGTTTATTGAGATCTTAGGTTCATTTTTGTAGTTGATTGTTTCCTTGAATTTTGAACGTTTTTTTTTTTTTTTTTTGTAATAGAACAAATTCAAATTTAATAAAAAATTTGATATTTTATTTTTTTAAGTTGAAGTTTATTCTTTAATTTCCTATTTCCTTAACTGATATAAAGACATTCGAAATTTTTCTTATTTTAATTTTTACACATTTTTTCTATTTTGAATCTTTTTCTATTATACCTTTCGACTTCTTTAAATGAGAGCTTCACCTTGATAATAATTCATATAGACCATGAGTTGCTTGGAGCGTAAATATGTACATATGTATGTCATATTTAGTGTTCAGCATCTTTTTGCCGATATTTCGAAGTATGTATGTAGATCAAATAACATTTTCGTTGAGAATTACTAAAATTATAGAATATGTTCCATTTAGAGATTCACTGAAAAAATCAAATTTGGAGGAATCTTCAGTGAATTTTATCAGTTTTTTCTACAGATCGGTATGTAGCTAAAAAAAATGCCTACACGACAGAAAAATTAAAAAAACATTCACAGAATCTTAATCAAATCCTCGCATTTTTCGCCCTAAATAGTTTTAGAACATACTTTTGAAGAAAACTAATCCCGTTGGAAGACTTACATCTTGGTTTTAATTTTTAAATTGCTGTTTTTATTTTAGTCGTGATGAAAAACTTCAACGACAGTTTTTGTCGTATTTTAAAGGCAAGAACGCCATACACGGTACGGAAAATTGTAGTAGATTTACATTTTGAGTAGTATTTTTGGCGTTATCGACTTACACAATACGCATTTTTCAAAACGCCTGGTTTTTTATACCACAACGCCTTTACAATAAGGCTGATTATTTGAAGTAAAATGTATCTCAATTTGGTTCTGCCTTAAAAATTCAGTTAATGGTAATTAAAGCATAACTCATTGTTAGTTACGATTTTAAGCCCTTTTCACACTATTATACTGAGTATTAAGACTTGTCAAATACTTAAAACCAACGAGAAAGTGTGATAGTGTGAAAGCAGTATGTTATCAAAATGTGAAATAATACGGAAAGAAATTTAACATCCCGTAATACTAAACCATTTTTAGAAAATTTTCTAAACGATAACATTTTTCATTGTATCAGGGTTGTGTTTTTTTTTAAAGCAAAGAACCAAGCTGAGTGAGTCGCAGCCTATAGTTCGCCGCCGCCGATAATATTTTTTCTTTGTCCTGCACCTGCCTTAAATTGCCATCAGTCTTAACGCCTACATATGTACTTTGTTTGTGCCATGCCTAGAAATTGTTGGATGTACGTATTATTGTTTTGTTTCTTATTTTTTTTATTAACCCAAAACTTGAACGGCCAAACAAACTTAAAATCCGGCACCTCTGCCGTCAACATAAAATTGCTCAGCCGACGCCGTTCAATGTGTCGTCTCGACTTGTTCCTTTGCTGATATTTTTCATTTTATTTGAAGTGTGATAGTGTGAAAACGAAATGTTATGTTACGTTAGATTTTTTGACAATCACACAATTTGCATTGGATTTCTATCTTACAAAATCCAATGAAAATCTTTATACTCAGTATTATAGTGTGAAAGGGGCTTTATTAATATTACCTACAATACTCAAATACTGAATCAGGGCTGAATTGAATTCTACCCATGATCTGTTTTGAATTAATTGCTTGTGCAAATTTAGAAAATTTATCGATTATTGTTAAAAATAATGTTTTTTCAAGGCCATAAAAAATATCTATATGTACTATTTGACCAGATCTATCAGGGGTTTCAGATAACTTAAATATTTGTTTTATTGGTTTACGGTCATACTTTTTACATTGCAAATATGACAATTATTTAAAAATTGCTGAATTCTTAATTTTAATTTCGGATGATATATTTTCTTTCTTAATTGTTCAAAATTTTCATTTATACCGCGATGGTTACTTTTCATTTTGAATAAATTCGTGAAGATCATTCTCATCCAAAATATCATCAAGGCAGCTATTGCACTTTGCGATTTTTAGATTAAAACTTAGAAAATATTTTAAAACTTTCTTTATAAACATCATACATTGAATTATCTTGGATTAAAATTGCATTAACTTTTGTTGGATGAAAATGATTCTTTATAATATTTATTATATCAGTTTCATTGATACTATTCGCCGTTATTTTTTTCCTAGAATTTTTAAATATGTATCAATGGAGTTATTACTTTAAGAGAAGCAGAATTTGATTTTTCTATAATAAACTGATTTTTATCAACATTAATTGGAGAACTGCTTTCAGATAAAATTCCTGTTCGAGGTTGGTCAATTAAATTTTTTTCGGGTTCAATTCGGGACAATGCATCTGCATTCCCATTTTTTATGCGACGTTTATGTAAAATTTCTAATTTTAATCTCCATCGTGCTAATTTTGAATTTGGCTCTTTGTTTGAAAAAAAAAAAACATTGTAGAGGCTGATGGTCTGTTTGTATAACAAACTTTCTCCCAAATAAATATGGGCGAAAATACGTAACAGCCCAACCTACTGCCAAAAGTTCTTTTTCCACTGTACTAAAATTAATTTCATGTTGGTTGAGCGTCCTGCTTGCATATGAAATAGGATGGTCGTCCTGCGATAACACGGCTCCTAAAGCGAAATTGCTTGCATCAGTATTTAAAACAAACTTTTTACTAAAATCGGGATAAACTAAAATTGGATCGAAGTATTTTTAACGTTTTGAAACTGTCTATGTATTCAGGATCATTTAAATTTATTTTAGAGTCTTTTGTGAGGTATTTTGTTATCGGCCTTTCAATCTTCGAATAATCTTTTATAACTTTACGGTAAAATTGTTTAATTTGTTTCTGTGTCCTTGGTAAGAGATAATTTATACCACATTGGAATTTTTTTGGATTAGGTTTTATACCCTTCTGCCATGTAGTAATGACCTAAAAACTCTATTTCCCTTTTAAAAATTCGCATTTGTCTATTTGTATTTTCAAATTTGCTTTCCTTAATTTATTAAATACAAGCCGAAGTGAATTTATATGTTCCTGAAGAGAAGTTGAATAGATAATTATGTCAACCATATATACTAAACAAATTTTGTTAACTAATTCACCTAAAATATTATTCATAGGCCTTTGAAAAGTAGCTTGTGCTGTTTTGAGACCAAAGGGCATTCTAAGAAATTCATAGTGATCGCTAAATCCAAAATAGTAAAATACATACACCTACCAAGTTTTTCTATTTCCTCAATATTTGAAATAGGGAAACGATCATCTACTGTCTTTTCATTAAGTTTTCTATAATTAACAACTAATCGCCACTTTTTTTGACCCACTAGCATCATCCTTTTTCGGTGCAATCCATATAGGAGCAGAATACGGCGAGTTGGATAGTGTAATTATCTTACTATCAAGTATTTCCTAAACTTGCCTTCTCACTTCATCTTTATATATATAAGGATACCTGTATGTTTTTAAGAAAACGGGAGTATCATCTTTTGTAATAATTCTGTGTTTGATTGCGTTTGTAAAAGATAAATTAGAATTTGTTTTATAAAACAATAATCATTCAAAATAAGCCTCAGATTATATTTTTCCTCTTTATTTAAATGGTCCATTCTAATTTTGTCAAATAAGGATATCCCACAATTATATTCTTGCAGTAAAACATCACTAACCAAATGATAATTTTCAGACGTAACCGGCCACACATTCTTTTTACTAATATACATTATATTTGGACATTCAGCAACTGTTTCAACTTCAGCTTTAAAATTTTCTGCATTATATACCCCATTACTAAAAACTATTTCCCAAAATGATTATGATGTTCTTTGATATGGACTAATCCACATTCAATATTAGTAATTAATTCAACTTTACGTAATTTTGGAAATAATAAAGGCACGGTTTTATTATTTATCGTAAGTTCACTTCTATTATAATCTATCACAGCTTTGTATATTCGTAACACATCATTTCTAATGATTCCATCATAATAATTATGAAATTTACATTCTATTAGTCTCATTTATATTACCTAAATCAGAAGACATGGGTATTTGGTAAATTGTGTCTGAAAAATTCTGAACGGTTTTCAAGATTACTTTTTCTGAACTAACTCTCCGGATTTACAAGTGAATAAGTTGGACCAGTATCCACTATAAATTTAAGATTTCCTTTTATTATTATATACGGTAATTCTCCAAAGAGGCTGGAAAACGAACATTTTCTGTTACTATATTTTCAGCTGAATGACCTAAATTTCTAAATTGATTAGGAAAGTAATTTTTTGGTTTAACTGTTCAAAAGAAGAATTATTTTGTAACACATTTTGAGAAACCGGTATTTTTCGTAAATTACTTACAGTATTACCATTCTAAATCATATTAATATCCATAGGTTCAGAATGTTGTAGCTTTGGGAAACAATTTGGGTTAAAATTATAGCTGTAATCCTCCTCATTAATTTGGATTATTTTTAAAATGATTATTATTCTGTTGATACCTATTGTTATTATAAGATTTATTATAATGAAACTGTTTGCTTTTAACAAACGGCTTATTGTTATATATTTTTGAATAGTGAAGTGTATTGCTAGGACCGCCTCTATTATCTTGAAATCTATTATTGTAATTATTATTTGTATTTAAATAATTTTTATTTCTATTATCAAAAACATTTTCCCTTCCATTACTTCCAACGTTAGCATATCCCGATGCAAAAAGGGATATTGCATCATTGCACTCATGGTTTTCATTGGATCCGGAATTTTTTGTTTAAAAATATCCAGAAAAGTTCTCAAATTGTTCCTAGCAATCTGCTGACTATTTACATCTATTTCGAAGTTTATCTTTAATCTCATTATAAAATTCAACTACATTCGTTCTGAAAATCATAATGCTCTTCTACACTTCGATTCTCCCCAAAATAATTCACCAAAACTGATTTAATCTCCAGCCACGATCGCACATGAAAATTAATTTCAATTCCCTCTTTGGCTTTACCTTTAATTTTACTTTTAATCAGATCGAGAAATAAAAGCTGTGAAGGTTCATTATACTGTAAAAAGAGGGGTTTAATTTTATCAACAAGGGATATAAATGTATATAAAATCTTTTTTTTTTCCAAAAAATTCTGGTAATCGTTTTAAAAATTTTATAAAGTTTTTTTTTTTAATTAAAAGAAAGAAAAAACTGATTTATTAACGATAAATAACAAAATATAATTTATATGCACGTATAAACGCGAAGAAAAAGTAATTTAAATAATTATTTAATCTATTAACAATATTTTTATATAAACAAACAAATATTTATAACAATTTTAAGATAAAAATAACCAATTAAGGTAACAATAAAAATAATTATTTTAATAATAATAACAATAGTAATTCAAAGAAATTGATTTTAATGAAATGCACTTTAATTTTTATGATGTCTTCAAAGGGAACAATTGATATTACTTCCTCATATATTTATTTCCTTTCTTCACAATCATTTAGTTTCTTGATATTCTTTAGGTTTGATTAGACTTCAATGTTTTTTTTTATAATTTTTAAATTCAAAACTGTTTTTTTTTAAATTAAATTAATTAAATTTTATAATGTATTTCACAGTATATATTACATATAAAATTTAAATTTAGTTTCTAGTTTATATACTTTCAGTTTTTTTATCGATTGTTTTTTTAATATATATATTTTATATACTCACTATTATTGCTTTTGCTAGTTTTGGGTTAGTTTTTTTTATATTATTTGTCAGCTGCACTTATCTCATAGTTGATAAAATTTAAAATGCTTGAGATTTCTCTAAGTTTTTTATTTTTATCGTGTTCTTTCATAATTTTTTTTTTTTAAATTTTAAAATTCTTTTCTTTTTCTAAATTTCTGTTTTCAAACAATTTTCATTATATTTTTTATATCTTTCTAATTTTGTAATGATATCCTGGAGGGTCCCTTAGGAGTCACAGGATTAATTAGGATTATATATTTTTTAAATTAAAATTGTTTATTCTTTTGAGTTTTTTTTTTACATGCACACACACATTATTATATTTTTTCTTTGTCGTATTTATTTTCTTCTTAAATCTTCTTAAGTTCATAGATTTTTATTTCAGTTTTTCTTTTATTTTTTTAAATTCATTTCATCATTTCAGAATTGTTTTTTTTTTTTTTAAAGGATGAGTTCAATTTGTTTGATTTATTACTTTTTGTTGAAATTCAGTTTTTACTTACGGTTCAATATTTTCTTATTGTAATAAGTTTTTCTTTTCAAAATTTTCTTTATTTAAATTAATTTTATTTTCATTTTTTTTCTTCCATGAAAAATATTTCAAAATTTTTATTGTATATCATTCAAAATTTTATTTTTTTAAATATTTTTTTTTAAGTTTTGGTGTTATTACAAAATCTCACGTTATGGACACTTACATATTTTATTGTTTTTTGTAAATTTTCAATTTCTTTTTTAGGGTTCCGGACACAAAGTGTAAAAACGAAACCCTATTGTTTTCGCTACAATGTCTGTCCGTCTGTCAGCGCCTTTTATCTCTGGAACCGTAATAGGTAGACTCTTCAAATTTTCACAGATGATGTATAGCTGTTGCCGCTATAGCAACAAATACTAAAACTTATAGGGTGTTCCGATAGAGAGGTGTTATTCACGAATATGTGCCTATTTCGTGAACTGTAGGAGCAATAGACTCAATATTTAAAAACAGTAATTAAAACTTAGTTCGCTATATAAACAAGTATAAAAAAATAAACCTAAAAATTAAAGGGTGTTCCGATAGTGGTGTGATTTGCATGTATCAGGCCTAAATTGTGAACCATAATGGGTAGACGCTTGAAATTTTCACAGAAGGTGTATAACTGTGGCCGCTATAGTAGCAAATTCTAAAACTTAGAGAGGTGTTATTCACGATTATGTGCTTATTTCTTGAACTGTAGGAGGAATATACTAAAAATATGCAAGCAGTAATTAAAACTTAGTTCGCTTTATAAACAAGTCTAAAAAAATAAACCTAAAAATTAAAGGGTGTTCCGATAGTGGCGTGATTTGCATGTATAAGGCCTAAGTTTTGAAGTTTTGAACCATAGGTATACTCTTGAAATTTTCACAGGTTTATAACTGTGTGCACTATAGCAATAAATACTAAAACTTATTGGGTGTTCCGAAAGTGAGGTGTTATTTGCCGTTATGTCTTTATTTCTTGAGCTATAGGAGGCAACTACTTAAAATTTGCAGACAGTAATTAACTCTATGTTCGCTTTCTATTAAATTAAAGCTCAAAATTAAAGGGTGTTCCGAGAGTAACGTGCTTTGCGTGTATATGGCCTAAGTTTTGAACGATAATAAGTAGACTTTTGAAGTTTTTACAAGAGGTTTATTACTATGGAAACTATAACAAATAATAAAAAATAAAGGGTGTTCCGACAGAGTCATGATTTTTACTTAAATAGCCTTATTTTTTGAACCGTAATAGGTAGACTCTTGAATTGTTTACAGTAGATGTTGTATTTCGGCCGCTGTAACAATTACTAATTACTAAAGGGTGATCCATCAATGACATGTTTTTCACGTATATTACCTTATTTCTTGAACCACAATAGGTAGGCCTGATATTTTTATAGAAAGTTTATTACCATAGCCGTTATAACAACAATTCCTAAAATATAAAAGGTGTTCCAATAGCGAATATGTCTTTGATTTTAAAAAGAAAAGGGTGCCCCATAAGACATGAAAAAATAACCAACTTGAGTTTTTAAAGGCGTACTAAACATAGTACGGAACCCTATGTGTGTGAGACTAACTCGCACTTGACTGATTTATTTCAAATTTCTTATTAATAGTTTTTTTTTTATTTCAGTTTTAAATTAAGTTTTTCTTACCGTTCAATTTTTCTTGGTGAGAAAGTTTTCAAAACTTTTCAAAATTTTATTTTATTTATATGTATGTATATGTATTTATTTTTTAAGGATTTGATGTTTTTTCTTTTCTTAATGTTTTGTCCTTTTTCACACACGCACACCATATACCACCAGGACAGCTTTTTCTAGTAAAATATAGTTAATCAAAAAAAATTTTTTTTTAAATGTCACCAACACGATGTTGCTGCTGTACACTGTTTTCAACAATTTTATTATTTAATACAACGTTTTTTTTTTAAATTATATCCTGGAGGGTCCCTTGGGATTCGCAGGTTTAATTAACTATTTATAAAATTTTTTTTTGTAAACACTACCGAAACACTGATCCTTTTTAATAAAAGGATCCTACCGACTGCGCCAATTAATAAAATTAATTTTTATTTATTTTTTATTAAATTCAAACATTCCATTTGAATTCCAGATTTTAACTAAGACTACTTTTACACCTTGCAATAAACGCCGCAACTTTTTCATGCAACTTTTTTCTTGTTAGTAAGAGGGGTTGGGAGGCAAGCGGGGTTGAAAAAGTTGCATGACAAAGCCTGACGAGGCATTTTTTGTTTTCGATTATTTTCATTTTATTTTTTTAACGTGTTGTCTACTTTTTGACTACAGAAAAAAATGACAAGTTGTATTTTTGTTTTGTATAAAAAAATTATTTCCAAATTATAATTTAAGATATATATGTATATATAAATTTAAACAAAAATGTCAAAAGCACAAATTGGGCGGTACTCTTAGTTTCAGAGTTACGGACCCCTTTAAATTTGTATGTAAAGTATGGTGTATCTCGACTATTTTAGGGCGGAATGAGGTAATATGCGTGCCATTGGAAAGGTATGTAATTAAAAGTATTATCAAATTAAAATGAAATTAATAAAAATAAAAATAAATCAGCCAAGGGCGAGTCAGACTCACACACGTATGGTTTCCAAATACGTTCAGTACCCTCTAATTTTTAATTATTTTTTCTACTAGATCATAGTTCTAAATACCCTGTGTAAATAGCAAGTGTCTGCCTACAAGGTTAAGAAGAGAAAGTCAAATTCCGCAACTTTGGACATTAAGGGAACACCCCATTATTATTAAATTTATTTTCGTTTCTTGTTGTTACAGTAGATATTATTAAATATAATATGTGTACATTTTAAGTGTCAATATAAGGTTATATATGTAAAATCGAGTCATTATCGAAACACCCTTTAATTTTTGGTTTTTTATTTGTTCTAGGGGACAAATTTGTACATAGTTTGTGTAGGTGTAAAGCGTCTACACGTTCCGGTTCAAAAATTAGGCTACAACTATTCGAAAATATTTGCCACTCACGCAAAACCCTTTATTTTTATTTTTTTATATTTTTGCCATAAATTTACACACTCTGTATATACTCGCGTTTAAAAAATAACAGTCATATTCGCGAAAACTGCACCACTATCGAAATACTCTTTATATTTTAGTAATTATTCTTATAGCTTTATATGAAAATAATAGGAGCGTACCTATTGCGTTAAAAAAGGCAATATAAGTGAAAAATATGACCCTGTTCTAACACAGTTATTCATCTCCCGTAAAAATTTCAAGACTCTACTTATTACGGTTTCAGAGATAGAAGGCGCTGACAGACATTGTAGCGAAACCAATTGGGTTACTTTTTAACAAAAAAAATATTTTTATTAATTTTCATTCGTTTTGCCAGAACATAGACGAGAAAATCCTTTAAAAAAAACTTTTTTTTTGTGCTTGCTTTAGGGGTCCGTAACTCCAAAACTAATTAAAATTAATTTTACACACAAAAGAATACTTATTTTTAAATTTTTATAATGTGGCCGTAAACTAAATTTATTATTTATTTATTATTTATATATATATATAAATATATATATATATATATATATATATATATATATATATATATATATATATATATATATATATATATATATATATATATATATATATATATATATGTATATATATATATATATATACACATATGTATATGTGTAACGATACAAGCTCCCTTGTATCCATGTCAAATCAACCAAAAAAAATTGTTTTTAAATTTACAACTTCCGATTTTATTGAAACTTTTGTTGTTTATATTCTTTGACTTTCTAAAGCCAAATATAGTTTTAAAAAAATTCTATATCTTACGGTTTTTTTATCAAAACTGGAAAATATCGCTATTTTGCATATAAGCTCGAGGATTAAATATATTCTTATTCCAGTTCTATAAGCCCTAGGAAGATGAGTAATAGTTCATTTTAAAGGGGATTTCATACGCTTCAATTTGATATCAATCATGAAAAAAACAAATTTTTTCCTTATATTTAAAAAAAAGTTTTATAAAAATCTTTGAGATAGTGTCTTTTAATTTTTTAAAATTTACATATGTTTTTTAATGTGACTTAGTGAGTGCACCATAAAAATTTCAGAGTGGGACTATGGTGGGATCAGAAGTTATATTAAAGATATATAAATTTAAAAAAAATACCATTTTTGGATTTTTCCTCTCAAATTTGGTAGATCTTTTTGGGATTTTTAGAATGTTTGTCTTTAGCTAATTTTGGTAAGATTGAGAAAATATATTACTTTTAAAATAGTTTTTATTGTAAAAACTACTATTTATACAACATAAAGAAAATAGAATAGCGCACAAAAACCAAAACTTAACTGATTATAAACTTCGAGTTCGCCGGAGGAGATATGTATATATATTTCTTAAGTTCTAAGTCATTAAATCTCACCTAAGAATTCCAGTCAGAAAGTTAATGTTAAAGTTAATTTAATGTTTATATTTAAAAATAAATTCTATTTTTTAACAAATTTGAGTAAATTTATAAAAAATAATTTGGTCATTAGTAACAATGCTGAAATTGATTGAAATTTTTAAATGAAATTAAAAATAATAACCCTTGTATAGTATTAACTAACCAAAATTACTCTAAATTCGATTTTATGTGTGAAGATGGCAAACTTTTACAAATAATTACGTCTTCCATAGTATTTTCTACAGAAAGGTTGACTGTATTGTTCCTAGTTTAAATATTTTATAACCTTTAGATTAAAAAAAATGATAAAATAAAAACTTTTAGCAATAGCAACGTTGTTCAGAATAATAAAATGAAATTTAATCATGCATGGAAATTTGTAATTACAAATATAGTACAAATTAATTTTTACACAATTTGTAATTTTAATATAGATTGAATTAATTTGCGATGTAAAAGCACTATAAATATATAACATTAAATATAAGATAAAATAAAATAAAGACACCGATGATTACATATTACGAAGATTTTCATAATTTATTAAAAAAAAACTTAGTCCCAGGTATGGTCTCGATACAATATTTTCAAAACATATGAAATGAAGTTGTATATTTGTAACAAATTTTTCAAAGCTAATTGTAAACCCCCGTCTCCATTAGACATTAACATGTCTTAACAAAAGTCAAACTTCATATAAAAAAAAACATTATACTGTTTTTTTTTATATAAAGTTTGACTTTTGTTCAGACATGTTAATCACTAATGTAGACGGGGGTTAAAATACGTTGACGATAAACCCTATAACATGACAACTGGGTCCTGTGATTTGAACAATTATATTAAGAATATTTGCATATACATTTGTTTTCAATTTGTATCTATAAGAATGTTTAATCGCTTAATCATAATAAAATACGTTTAGTTGACTTTCAAAAATAAATATTTTGAAAAGATTCTAATGTAAAAGAAAACAGGATTTCGAAGCAACTTTCAAAAAGAATAGGAAAAAACTCGGCGTTTGTTGCAAGGTGTAAATACGGTCTAAAACTAAAAACAATTTTCATAAAACTCAATAAATTTCTTATGATACTACGATAAATAAAAATAGTTAATAAAGGAGTATTTTATCAACAACTACATATTAATATCAATAGGATTTTCATACAAGAGTAAATACATAGGGTTTCTATTATTATAAGTTATACATATAACTATTAATCACTGCTTGTAGACACGCTTTGATAGACTAAACTAATTTTTGCACTAATTCAGTTAGAAATTTATTGTATTCCTCCAAACTTACAGCCTTTAACTCATCTTGGCTTTTGGAACGCCTCTTAGAAATGTTTTTTCAAGATAAGTTTACAAATTTTCATCTGGATAAATAAGTCATGACTCTGAGCAGCAGTATACAGTACTTTGCCACAGATTTAGAAAATCACGTCCTTAGCAGAAGAGCCTTATGTTTGGGATCATTATCCTGATAAAACTTGAAATTCGGCTTTCTATCAGTATAAATTCTATATTTATTGAACATGGAAATTAGACCAGCAGTTAATATATTCAGGTACTGATTCGCAACCATTCTGTACACAATGAAACAAATTACTCCAACTTCCTTACTAGATATGGACCTACAAATTATTACAGACTTTCTAACGCTTTTAGGGGTTTTCCCCAAACTATATATTAGTTAAATATAAATAAATAAATAAAATAAAAATAAAGACATCCTAGTAGTCGACAGGTTTGGACATATGCGTTACAGCAAGGAACAATCGTCTTTTTTTGTGTTGCATTGTAAGCACTAGTTTCTTTCGAGCTACATTCGATAAATACCCGTTCTACTGAAAGACTTGCCTTACCATTTCGTGAGAAACTGAAACTTGAAAATATTCTAGTGGATACCAAAGGGTTTTTGTCTACCTTCTTCCTTAAAACACGTTCTGTTCTCTCCAAGATCTTGTGGGGGTGGCCTGTTGAAATCTTTCACGTGAGCCTATTTTGATTTTTATTACGACTTAAAATATTGTAAACAGTTAGCTTTGTTATTGAACACATTTTAAACAATTCTTACACATTTTTACAAATCGCGAGATTATAATAAACTACAAGGGTGTGAAGATAAATTCGTCAGTTAAATACGTCCCACACCTCTGTTAACTGCGTTCCACAAACTGTATCAAAAATTTTTTACAAATTGAAGCGTAAAACTAGTAGATTCCAGCAGTATAATTTCTACGTCCAGATTGTGGCCAGTATCGCAGATATATATATTTTAAAATTTTGATTATTCGAAAAAAAATATGAAAAAATATGAAATTTTTAAGTGGATCCAATGGGTATGTAGAGAAGACATGAATCGGGTCACCGGAAAATTGAAATTAGCCTAAGACTAGTAGATTCCAGCAGTATAATTTCTACGTCCAGATTGTGGCCAGTATCGGAGATATATATATTTTAAAATTTTGATTTTTCGAAAAAAAATCTGAAAAAATATGAAATTTTTAAGTGGATCCAATGGGTATTTAAAGAAGACATGAATCGGGTCACCGGAAAATTGAAATTAGCCTAAGACTAGTAGATTCTAGCAGTATAATTTCTACGTCCAGATTGTGGCCAGTATCGGAGATATATATATTTTAAAATTTTGATTTTTCGAAAAAAATATGAAAAAATATGAAATTTTTAAGTGGATCCAATGGGTATTTAGAGAAGACATGAATCGGGTCACCGGAAAATTGAAATTAGCCTAAGACTAGTAGATTCCAGCAGTATAATTTCTACGTCCAGATTGTGGCCAGTAGCGGAGATATATATATTTTAAAATTTTGATTTTTCGAAAAAAAATATGAAAAAATATGAAATTTTTAAGTGGATCCAATGGGTATTTAGAGAAGATATGAATCGGGTCACCGAAAATTGAAATTAGCCTAACACTAGTAGATTCCAGCAGTATAATTTCTACGTCCAGATTGTGGCCAGTATCGGAGATATATATATTTTAAAATTTTGATTTTTCGAAAAAAAATATGAAAAAATATGAAATTTTTAAGTGGATTCAATGGGTATTTAGAGAAGACATGAATCGGGTCACCGGAAAACTGAAATTAGCCTAAGACTAGTAGATTCTAGCAGTATAATTTCTACGTCCAGATTGTGGCCAGTATCCGAGATATATATATATTTTAAAATTTTGATTTTTCGAAAAAAAAAATATGAAAAAATATGAAATTTTTAAGTGGATCCAATGGGTATTTAGAGAAGACATGAATCGGGTCACCGGAATATTGAAATTAGCCTAAGACTAGTAGATTCCAGCAGTATAATTTCTACGTCCAGATTGTGGCCAGTATCGGAGATATATATATTTTAAAATTTTGATTTTTCGAAAAAAAATATGAAAAAATATGAAATTTTTAAGTGGATCCAATGGGTATTTAGAGAAGACATGAATCGGGTCACCGGAATATTGAAATTAGCCTAAGACTAGTAGATTCCAGCAGTATAATTTCTACGTCCAGATTGTGGCCAGTATCGGAGATATATATATTTTAAAATTTTGATTTTTCGAAAAAAAATATGAAAAAATATGAAATTTTTAAGTGGATCCAATGGGTATTTAGAGAAGACATGAATCGGGTCACCGGAAAATTGAAATTAGCCTAAGACTAGTAGATTCCAGCAGTATAATTTCTACGTCCAGATTGTGGCCAGTATCGGAGATATATATATATTTTAAAATTTTGATTTTTCGAAAAAAAATATGAAAAAATATGAAATTTTTAAGTGGATCCAACGGGTATTTAGAGAAGACATGAATCGGGTCACCGGAAAATTGAAATTAGCCTAACACTAGTATATTCCAGCAGTATAATTTCTACGTCCAGATTGTGGCCAGTATCGGAGATATATATATTTTAAAATTTTGATTTTTCGAAAAAAAAAATGAAAAAATATGAAATTTTTAAGTGGATCCAATGGGTATTTAGAGAAGACATGAATTTGTAAAAAATTTTTGTTATAGTTTGTGGAACGCAGTTAACAGAGGTGTGGGACGTATTTAACTGACGAATTTATCTTCACACCCTTATAAACTACTAGGCATTTTAAATTCTCGTTAATTTCCCGTTCGGCATTATCTTTGAAAAAGTTTTTAATACATTTTTTTTAAACTCTGTCTTAAATTTTAGATAGGTATCATAGCATTTATTTTTAACTGCACCCAATAAATAATAATCCATAGGATTAGATTTTTTCGACGTTGAATGTGTTCACATTCTGTATGTCTGTTCGAAAAAAACCAAAATAACTACTCAACGTAACTTGTCATAGTACCATAAGATTTTTGAGCACTATGCACCATTGCTCTTCGTCAGCGTCCTGACAATATTTTGTTCGGTCTTGCTTTGAAAGTGATTCACACTAAAGTTTAACACTCTTAGTTTTATTCTGCTGCAGATATAGTTTATGCATTTAATATATCTAAAGGTACTAATCCCTACGTAATTACTCAAGATAGGCTTTGTATAAAATTCTAAAATTATTATGATCTATAAATAGGGTCTAAAATTTCCGAACTTTCAGAATTTATCTATATTTTCTCTTGGAAATGAGATATTTATACTGTAAAAAGTACCTTATATTTGAACCGAGGTACTATTAGGAATCCTCTGCAAAATTTTATTAAAATTTATCCAGTAGTTTTTACGTGACGCAAAAAAATATTTCAGGTACAGAAACGGACCTTTTACATTTTTATTATCGGTATGTATAGTTTAAGTATTATTCAGTATTTTCCTTTTGTAATATAATTACATTGGACTTAAAGACTTATTAGGTATAATACTTTTATTTGAAATAAATCAAATAAGTTTTAACTTAACACAAAATAGAATTTCTAAATAGCTAATTTTTATGTAACCTCGATTAATAAATTTAGATATATCATTGATTACCATTTCTGTGAGTCTTATTTTATTTCCTCATTCAACTAAAGTACAAATTCTATCATAACAAACAAATATGGACTTACATAGTTTTTTGGTTTCTCTTTAACATCAATGCTTCTTAATAATATTTATTGCTAAAATTTTCTATTGAATGTACTAATTTATTAATACATAACACTGTAAGCTTCCTGTGAGCAAAGAAATGCGGTTTCTAAAACAGATTCGTGGGCGTCAAGTGTGTCGCAATAGTATGTAGATGGAACAGTTATGCGGGTTAAGGTTATTACTGATTTCTTTTTCTCAGCATCACCACCGCTATCTACAGAAATATTTGGTTTTGCAATAGCTTGATAAAAAGTACATCGTCGAGGTCCAATTCCAGGTATATCAGCATCATATGGCGGTGCCAAGATATCGAAAAATGCAGCAACACCGTCAACAGCAGTAATTTCATGATAGTTACATTCTCTAGGCGTTAGCAGCGTGCACTCCGCATCAGGATTCAAATATTTTACATCCTCGCTTACAACATTTATATTCTTTATATTTTGCTTATAAGCTATAGGGTCACTACTTTTTATGTCCTCTGTATAAGACTGTATCTTTAATTGTCCGTGTAAGACTTTGAGCAAACCGTGCATACAAGGATGGTCGTGCAAGGGCATTGTGTAACCACCTTTTATTATAAAAACGCTCATAGAAACCTTTTCATTTTCAAATATATGCATAAAGGCGCAAGGTGCTCTGTCAGATCGCAGGAATAAATCATCGCTAAAAAGTTCATCGCGATTGACTTGAATATCTCTGTAGGTTAGTTGATCAGTCATCTGTTTTAATAAAACTAAATTACATTTTAAAGCAGTTTGGTTGGCTCTATCGAATGTTTTCAATGCTTGCCGCAGTACTTTTACAAAATGCGATGACATTTTTTACGAATCCTTACGAATTAATTTCAAAATTAAATTTTCTGCAAACATTAAAGTAAAACCAAGGCGAATTCATACCAGGTGGAGTCGATAGCCCAGCTGATTGTTTTTTGCTCTCGTTTTTTTGCTAATGTCTTGTCAAAAAATACATTGTTTCATATCTGCTAATCTAATGTCAAAGTTGTTGTTTTGTTGTAGTTGTTGTTCTACTGCTCACACCTGGTATGAATTCGCCTTGAGTAAAACTAAAACCCAAAAAAGTATTGCCAAGCTTCACTTTTGTAATCATATGTATTGTTAAAAAAATAAGTCAATATTGTACAGTGCATGGTAGAATAAATATTCCATCGACTATGACATAGATTATTTTGTGCATGGCAGAATAAACAAGGTAGACTCGCGGCGAAAAAAGGGTACAACTCTGTAATAAAAATACGTACATTTTGTTGTTGTATAAATCATTTTTGCTGTCAAAATAAAAAATGTTAGTACATTTTGACACTGTAAGATGGTGAAAACAAATAGTCAGCTAAGCTCTCGAGTTTACCTATTATGAATTCGCCTTGATTTTGTGAAATATTCTACCCAAGGTATATTTATTTTACTAGGTAGTGGCGTCCCCACAACAAATACAACAATACAAGAACAACATGGCATTTTGTTGTTGCTTTGTAGTTCGAAATGTCAAAAAACATAGGAGAAAATTGAGAACGCCTGTATGTGTTTTATTGCCTTTTAACTTCTACACTATAAAATTTCTGAACACATACAACTTTTGACATGTCGAACTACTAAATCAGCTGTGCGGACAACACTACCTAGTAAGATAAATATACCTTGATTCTACCATGGTACAGTGCATGGTAGAATAAACAAGGTAAACCCTCGTCTTCATTTGCTATCAACATGTCTTAACAAAAGTCAAACTTCATATAAAAAAAATCCAGTATTTATAATAATGTTTTTTTTTTCATATGAAGTTTGACTTTTGTTAAGACATATTAATGAATAATGGGGTCGGGGGGTAAGGTTAGTCGAACAGCTAACATTTTTTTCCTTCGTTTGTTTTCAATTGTAGTTCTTTGTTTACGTTTGTTTATATTAACTTGAAGCTGTTTATGGCTATAAATGGAGTTATTAGCATTCTTCAATTAATTCATAATTTTGCACTTTTTTCACTATTAATTAAATATAATATTGGTTTGTTCATGCATTTTTATATCGTAATTAGAATCTTATTATTGACTTAATTGGAAAATGACAAAATGTATTGAAATTACTTAACCTCAAGTTGGCTTTAGGCTGAAAGGACTAATAAGTGACGCGATATTTTAAGAGCAAATTTGTACAATTTGTATGGATCATTTTTTATTAAATTAAAAGGAAATGTAAATCAAGCTACGTTCACATACATACATTTATTATGCTTCTATTACAACAATAGCAAACCCCAGTTAAGAGAACTAGTATTCAAGTTGAACATTACAGTGTTGATACACTTGGATTGCAGTTCTATTGAATTGAAATTGCTGGAAATAAAGTCTGATTCAGTAACAGTACTTCCCAAGTAGAAAGTATAATCCAATTCAAGCTTCTTTTGAAAAATAAAAAAATCATTAAAATTAAAGTAACATTAAATTTGATAATTCTTGCAAAAAAAACCGACTTCAAAACAGATAGAAGGGCACCAATTCTAAACTAAAAATGTAAGAAGTAATATGTAAGAATTACATTTGAACCAAATAAAAGATGCGCCAAAATTAGAGGGAAAAAAGTAAAGACTATTTGTCAAGTCTCTCACTATTACTGTTCAAAAGTTATGCTATTTTCACCAGCATCCGTCTTTTATGGGGACACCATTCAAGCCTCTGTCTATAACGGTTTCAAAGATAGGGTCACTTAGATGAAATAACATCACCTATTCGGACACCCTTTACAATTTTAATTTAAACACCTGTTGTTATAGAGGACTTGGCCACAAAGATTCTTTGTAAATTTTAACTATCTGTCTATAACGGTTAAAAAGTTTAACCATATATATCAAATTACATGAACTATTGGGACACCCTTTACAATATAATTCCAAATATTTATACTTGTTATCATACCAGAGAAAGTAGTGGATATTCTGACTAATTTTCAAGTGCTTGTGTTTAACGGTTCAAACGATAGGGCCATATAGATCAAATTACATAATTTATGGGAATACCCTTTAGTTTCTAAATTCAAATTGTATACTTGCTATAGTGGACTTTGGAATACAGGTTCCTTGTAAATTTCAGCTGTCTCTCTATAACAGTTCAAAAATTTGGCCACATACATAGAATTACATTAACTATTGGGATACCCTTTTATTTCCAAATTCAAATTTTATATTTTTTGTTATAGCTGACTAGCAATAGAGGTTCTTTGTAAATTTCAGCGGTCTGTGTACAACTGTTCAAAAGTATAGCCGTATACATCAAATTAAATGAACTATTGGAGCACCTTTTAAAATTTTGAATATTTATACATTTTATTATAACGGTCATAGTAGTCGACATTCTGTCAAATTTTCAAGGATTTGTCTATAACGGTTCAAAAGATAGGCCCAAATAGGTCAAATTACGTCACCTATGGGGACAGCCTTTGCACTTTAAATTTATTTTATTAATTTCTGCTGTTGGGAGCTATAGCGACACGCAATTTTTTTAAATTTTAAAATACGGTTCTTAATACACCTAAAAAATATGTATGTAAGTTGTATGGGGACACCCAATTTGCTAATTTATACATATTTTAGTTGGCTTGCTTTTTTATAAATTAAACAATTGTTATGAGCATCTTATTTAGCTTTGGTTTTTACCATGTACTCTGGTTTTATTATTTTTTTTTGCGTAATATTTTGATTAATTATTTATTTCCAGCATCAGACATTTCATTTCAGAGCTAAATTAATTTCAGAAAAGGAATTGATTTCTTATTTTGCTTCTATAAGAATCGTAAGAAGAAAAAGTTGTTTCCAATGAAAACACTTTCAATTTGCTATGTGCAATTAATTTTTTTAGCCGTTTGAACCATAGACTATTGACTATTTTGTGGTTTGAACTATCCAGAACATCTTGTTATTTGTATTGCTATCAAATTGTTATTTGTTTTCTTATATTTTTGTTATACATATTTTTTCGCCTAAAACAAATACTGAACTACAACACAAATATGTAAATATTTCTTAAATTTATAGTATTTCAAAGTAGATATTATTTGTTTTGCTAGATTTTAGATATATAACCATATTTAATACATAAAAAGTGGTTTTGTATTTTTTCGGTTTAACCGATGGAATCTATAGAAGCGATAACCATTGAAATCGAAATAGTAACTATGGAGTCATTTCAATTCAGAGTGGAACTTGTAACATGCCTGTATATTTATTTTAATATACATATGTACATACTTTGTTTTTCACGAAATTTAGTATTTTAAAATATCTAGGATAAATATAGTTTACGGACAGATCATAAAAATTTTAAAAAAGTAATATTGTGTGTAAAATTTAATTTTAAGCAAACAATTTAAAAAGGAAAAATTGGGGGCGACCCTTAGTTACGGACTTCCAAAGTTTCTATGTAAAATATGGTATATCTCCAGTATTTTATGACGAAATGAGGCAATATGGGTATCACTGGTATGGTAAATAAAAGTACTATTCAACTAAAGTGAAATTAATAAAAAAAAAAGGAAAAAAAATTATGTAAGTAGAAGAAAAATATTTTTTATTTTTATTCTGCAACCGGTTATGCAGAAAATCTTTAGTAAGCGAAGCCAGTGATGGTTATACCATAGAGTAGAAAATCCTTGCGCCCGGACGAAGGCTGGCTATACAGAAAATCTTTAGTTAGCGAAGCCGGTGTTGGTTATACCAAATTTATGTAAGTAGAAGAAAAATATTTTTTATTTTTATTCTGCAACCGGCTATGCAGAAAATCTTTAGTTAGCGAAGCCGTGTTGGTTATACCATAGAGGAGAAAATTCTTGCGCACGGCCAAAGGCCGGCTATGCAAAAAATCTTTAGTTAGCGAAGTCGGAGTTGGTTATACCATAGAGGAGAAAATCCTTGAGCCCGGCCGAAGGCCGGCTATGCAGAAAATCTTTAGTTACACACTTTTCATTTTACATTTGTTGTTTAAAATTAAATTTTACACAATAGGCTACTTTTTGTTAATTTTTATGATGTGTCAGTAAACTAGATTTGCTTCAATATCTATTTGCCAAATTACAATTAGTTTTAAACATATGCTTTTTTTTTAATTAAAAAATATCAAACAAAATTATTTAAAATCAGTAATTCAATTTATATTTTTCATTGCTTTCTTGAATACAATAAAATCATTAAAAGAAAAAAACCGCACAATTTGCTTTGTAATTAATTATATCAATCGGCTGTTTTTGACATCTACAATTTAAAAATCTACCAACAAATTACATATGATTTTTGCTTTTGTAAAACCAACCCTACTTTATTCTACCATGGTACAGTGCAAGGCATATTTAACCAGGTGGCATCACTATTGCAGGTCACAATTTTTTCTTAAATTTTCGTTTTCCTTTGTTTCCTAGGTTGAATGTCAAACTTTTTTGTTTTGTTTACGAATAATCAAAAAAATAATTTACATTCAAGTCTCATTGATTCAAGTGCATTAGTGTTTTTTATAATTGTGTATAAATAAATTAAAAGTGAATCAACTTAAAATTGAAACAAACAAAAAGTGAATTAAAAACAAAAAATAAATTATCAAAAAACTGTGTCAACGCTGCAGGACGTTCCAAAAACACGGAAATATATTAAAATGCAGCTGACTGAATCGCCATCAACCACCAATCGGTCCTTTTCAGGACCACCAAAAATATTTAAAAAGAGGTTTTAAATTTCAAACATATTGAAATTTTAAAACAGTGTTACCCAAACACATACTATCTATCAAATTGTATGCTTGTAAGGAGCAAAAACAAAAAAGTACAAAAATTTCTAAACTTAAACAGATTTTGTCCTTTTTTAAATTGTTGAAGTTAAATATGCCTTGGTACAGTGCAAGCAAGGCTAATTCATACCACGTGTGAGCAGTAGAGTAACAACTACAACAAAATAACAACTTTGACATTGCATTAGCAGATATGTAAAGCACAAAATAACATGTAAAGCACCCGCATGCTCTGAGTGCATGAAATCTTTTCATTAATAGACTCTACACGCTAAATAGCCACATATGTCGACATTATCTATTTTTGTAAAATTTACTATTTTTTATATTATATTACTGAATTGTTATAAATATAAGGTAAACAACTAGTAATGAAACAAAAAATAAAATCAATGTTTTTTCACTTTAAAAAATTCGTCCCTGAAGAGGTTAAAATAAAACGAAGCAAAAAACACAATTTTTATTTTTTTCCGAGCAATTGGAAAATATTTTAGAACATTAAATGATGCAAGGAGAGATGGGCAGAAAAATGCAATGCCCTGTGGCTGAATTTTTCTCAAAATTTAATCAGTAAAAACACTATTTCAAAAAAAATAAAATAATTTAATAAAGATAACTAAAATAATTTGTCAAAACAATAATGTGAAAAAGAGTTTTTTATATAAAGGTTTTAACAACGATATTAAGGGCCAATTTTTGACTTCGTATTTATCTTTAAGTTGTATTTAGATATGAAAATTAGATTTTCACCACGCACTTAAATGACCACTCTTGTGCATTTAAAGCAGCAATGCCACACATCAAACTGCTGCTTCAAACTCCCTCTTTTGTGATTGTGTTAGTAAAAAAATACTAACACGTATAGGTGAGAGTGAGTTTCACTACTGTCGCCATAGAAATTTGAAGCCAGTTTGATGTGTGTGCGCGTAATTACTTCAAATTTCATTTTTACATAATTTTTAAAGCGACAACATCTACTACTTTTTTCGACGCGGTATAATCAAAAATGGAGGAGAAAAATTTTGTTTTAGAGTTGATTGAAGTTTATATCGATTTTCCTGCTTTATGGCAAGTGAAAAGTGAAGAATACAGTAATGGAACTGAAAAATCATTTATTTTGCTAATTTTTAACCAAAACAAAAAAAAAAAATTTTAAAAGATTTTGCGTTTAAAAATTGTACGTGTTTCCCTTTGCAAATCAACTTTAAAATTAAGTTTGATGGAATGAGTTTGATGTGTGGCTGTGCTAAGCAAAATGAAATATTACCAATACATACACAAATTTGAAGCATCAGTTTGATGTGTGGCCATGCTGCTTAAAGTCTATTTAAGTTTTACATATAACCATGTTTTTATCAGCTTGATTTTGTCCATGAATGAAAAAATATGTGGCCATTGACAGTATTTTTATTATTTTACATAAACTAATTAAAATATATTGATTCCTTTCTATAAAAATATTAATATTACATGTATTTTAACAATTTTGCTACTTTTAAGTGCATTTTAAAAATTTTTTTATGTTGTTTGTATTTTTTGTCTGCATAAACAATGAACATTTTTTGTTAAGCGGTTGTTTTCTTCAAAATTATCTGCAATTGTTTTGATATTTTGTGGTGCTACCATATTTTTACCACAATTAAGTAAGAACATTTAAATACAACTTAAAATTAAGTGAAAATTAACTAAATTTGCATTTAAATACGAAGTCAAAAACTGGCCCTAAGACTTGGAAATAACATTAATTTGGCAGTCTACTCTTAATACTAACATTATGTTAGTGTTAGTCTTTACCCCACGTCTTCATTTGACATTAACATGTCTTAAGATAAGTAAAGTTACATATAAAAAAAAAAAAAAAAAATATTAAAAACATTTTTAATACTTTTTTTTATGATGTTAGACTATTGTTAAGACATGTTAATAGTTATGCCTCAAGGCATATTAACTAGGTAGACTCATTAGTACAACAACTACAACCACAGACATTTTGTGGTTGTAAAAAATAGCTTCTTTGTCATAAACAAAATGTTAACGTCTTCAGGGACATTGGCACATATGTGTACATTTAGCTTTTGTTAATTTTTTTAAGAGAAATTAGCAGAAAATTGCATTCCAATTTCGCAATATATCAATTTCGAATTCTTGCATTCTTTTTAACTATTATAAAGAAAAAAAGATGTCTCTTCTTGAGTTTAAAGCCTCATTGGCCAGATCACTAATACTAATAGATAAACGTAACAAAAAACGAGGTATACCCTGTACAATTTCCAGAAATAAGACTAGATTCTAAAGCACACTATTCTTTAAAAGTTGAGAATAAAAACCCCCACGATGTTATGATAAAAACTGTACGAGACGAACTCACTACATGTGTGAAAAGTGTAAAGAACCCATATCACAGGGTATCACAGGGTTCTCTTTGCCCATATGCCCTGTGCACATGAAATTTTTCCATTCATAGATGAACTCAACGTTAAATGGGCACATATGACGACATTATCTATTTTAGTAAAAGTTACTATTTTTAATTTTATCTTATATTACTGTATTGTTATAAATATAATTAGGAATAAGTGGAATATAATTTTGACGATCAAGAAAAACCATATGATGTCGATTTCGCCATTGAGTTTACCTGGTATGAATTTGCCTTGTTATGCCTATTGTAGACTGTGGGTAAAGTCTTGTCAAAAATATGTTTTATATATGCTAGTAGAAAGACAAAGTTATTGTGTTGTTGTTGTAACAGCTCTACTGCTGTCAGAAGTTCTTTCCTGGGAAAAAAACTTCCGGTTGATACAGCTGTTGCTGAGTTGACAATCTTTGGCCGAGTGTGACTCCCAGTCGTTCTGGAGTGAAGATCCAATTGTCGTGGGAACGTGTGTTGAGTTGTTGTTGCTTTACTGCTCACACCTGGTATAAGTTCGCCTTGCTACTGTCAAAACCAAGGCGAATTCATACCAGGTGTGAACAGAAGGTCAACAACTACAACAAAACAATATCTTTGACATTACACTACGTCTTAACGAGCCATTGATTTGTTTGCACATGAACAAAGCGTCGGCAGAATAAGGAACAATAATTTGTTTACTTTTTTCTGTGTGGAGAAAACGTACGATGTGCATATTCTGACTCAAGGCGAATTCATAACAGGTAAACTCGAGAGCTCGGCTGACTATTTGTTGTCACCATCTTACAGTGTCAAAATGTACTAACATTTTTTATTTTGATAGCCAAAAATGATTTATACAACAACAAAATGTACGTATTTTTATTACAGAGTTGTACTCTTTTTTCGCCGAGAGTCTACCTTGTTTATTGTGCCATGTTCTGACTAAACCAAGGCGAATTCATACCAGGTGGAGTCAATAGCCCAGCTGATTGTTTTTTGCTCTCGTTTTTTTGCTAATGTCTTGTCAAAAAATACATTGTTTAATATCTGCTAATCTAATGTCAAAGTTGTTGTTTTGTTGTAGTTGTTGTCCTACTGCTCACATCTGGTATGAATTCGCCTTGGACTAAACATAATTTTCTGTTTGTCGTCAATGTTGTTTGAATGCTTATAGCACAGCAAATAACATTTGCACGCTGGATCGACAGAAGGCGTTCTTTAAAAGTCAAACTTTCCTACTAAAAACAACATTTGATGGCAGACATCGTTGTGCGAACAAATGTTCGAACAATGCTGTTTGAACAAGAACATGACATCGACAACGACGGTCTTCACGAGAAGTTTTGATGTGCGCACATGAATTTCTTCAATGGTTGAACAAATCAATGGCTCGTCAAGACTGCGTGTTAGATTAGCAGATATGAAACAATGTATTTTTGACAAGATATTAGCAAAACACGAGAGCAAAAAACAATCAGCTGGGCGATCGCCTCCACCTGGTATGAATTCGCCTTGGTCAAAATTTAAGGGAACAGCTGATATTCTTAATAAATAATGAAAACAGAGATAAAGTTTGTATTTTTAATAAAATAAAATAAATTGTAAATTATCAAGAAGTGAAAATCACTAAAGTTGTTGCACTGCAAGTATTACTTGTAAAATTATCAAATATTACTTATGTACATACATATATGCTTTCTGTTATTGAAAAAGTTCTTAAAGGATTGTTGCTAAATGAATAATTACTTGTATAATGCTAAAGAACTTCGCCACGACATCATTTGCTTCTACATCGCCCGCTCAACGCCAGCAATATTCTTATCGAGAACTAAACTGTAACAATACCACACCTAGCGCGTCCAATCAGTATACAGGGATGTATAATCGCGACTGGCGTTCCGCATTGCGAACGCCTCCAACATATCGTATTGGCAATAGAACAGTACGGTTTAATTATCATATAGCAATGCTAATCGGTGGAGTATGTGCACTATTTATATTATTTTTTTATATTCGGGGGAGTACTTCCTCCTCTGATGCAGCTTGGCTAAAGAACTATGGCAGTTCAACTAGTGGTCATCGAGGGGTAGTTAGCAGTAGCAGTTTAATAAATAGTAAAATTAACATTAAAGATGAATTTTCATCATATAATAGCACGTATCCTCTGACTCGGACTATAGTTGGGAGACTAGGAGTAACATCATTTCGTATTGCCATGGTGGCTGACATGGATGTTAACTCAAAATTTGAAAATATTGATACTACAGTGTGGAGAAGTTATCTAAAAAAAGGCCATCTATCTTACATAAGTTCCAAAGACGAAGTAACCATCAATTGGGATAGCGAAGAACCGTCATTACTTGAAACAAGTTTTTCTCTTAAAGGCCGCGGTATGGAACTATCTGAATTAGTTACATTTGATGGTAAAATACTTACTTTTGATGATCGTACTGGCTTAGTGTATGACATCACAAACAGTGATAAGCCAATACCATGGATTATACTGCTTGATGGTAATGGCCGTAATGCGAAAGGATTTAAATCTGAATGGGCTACAGTCAAGGATCATTTTTTATATGTGGGCTCAATGGGTAAAGAATGGACTACGGGCACAGGTGACTTTGAAAATGAAAATCCCATGTTTGTTAAAGTAGTTTCACCTTCAGGATCCGTGAAATCTCTAGACTGGTCATATAACTTTAAACGGCTGCGCCAGGAGTCAGCGCAAATAACTTGGCCAGGTTATATGATTCATGAAAGTTGTGCATGGTCTGCCATTCATAAAAAATGGTTTTTCTTACCGCGAAGATGTTCAAAAGAGA
Source organism: Phasia obesa (assembly GCA_949628195.1). NCBI lineage: Eukaryota > Metazoa > Arthropoda > Insecta > Diptera > Tachinidae > Phasia > Phasia obesa. The sequence continues at coordinate 82,673,474 of OX451217.1, read as the reverse complement.
GGTAAGTTCGAAGAATTATGCTTTTATAGATATTTATCTAAAGGCATGAATAAGTTTAACACGTTTCGGATTTTTATGAGAAATTTTCAAATGTGGTTTATTGTTTTTCATTATTACATATTCTTTTGCATGGATAAAACATTTTATATTACATTATAATAGAAAAAACACACGAGGTTGCTAATACCTTCTTTGAAGCATATATTATAATTATTACCTTTCTTACAATATTATAGATTATCATTCTCAGGGATTAGTAAAATGCTCTTCGTTAATAAGGAAATTATTTAAGAATAATCTATACATGAAATATTCGTTTTTTTAAATCGATATGGAATACAAAACAGCAATTTTTGGAATTTTTGTTTGTCTGCCTGTGTTTGAATCACGTAAAAACTACTGGATGAATTTTAATTAAATTTTGTGAGGAGTTACCTTAGTATCTCAGTTCAAATATAGTATACTTCTTTCCGCAAATACCTCATTTCCAAGACAAAATAGAGAAAAAGTACGAAATTTTACCGACTTAGAGGTACTGGATTCTACATCATTTTTTATTTTTGAAAGCGAGATATTTTACACACTATTTACAGAACTCCACAATTATTTTAGAATTTTATATAAAATTAGAATTTTTTCATTTTTTTTTTTAATAAAATTTGTATTTTGTGTATTTATTACATTTCTTTAAATTTGTCGAGCTTTGTTAAGTTTTTCCCTTTAACGTTGCTGTTTTTACTTTATATCGTTACTGCCAAGACATATTAACTAGGTAGACTCATTAGTACAACAACTACAACCACCTCTAACCTCTTCAGGAACATTGGCACATATGTGTACATTTAGCTTTTGTTCAATTTTTTAAGAGGAATTAGCAGAAAGTTTTATCACAGGATTGCATTCTTCCAATTTCGCAATATATCAATTTCGAATTTTTGCATTCTTTTTAACTAAGATAAAGAAAAAAAAGATGTCTCTTCTTGAGTTTAAAGCAAGAGCCCATACGCAAACCCACAAGGGTCTGTGGTCACATACACAATCTCAACGAGAATCTCACAAAGAGAACAAAACATATAAAAAATTTTAAACCAGCCAACTTTCAAGAAGGTAGGTTTGTGTCACTTTGCTAAATATTTAGCAAACCAATGCATTTTCATTTTAACCACTTTTTTTGGTTGGGGGTCTTTGGTTAAAAGCTTCATTGGCCAGCTCACTTGTACAGATAGCTAAACGTAACAAAAAACATGCAATTTCTGAACCATCTAAAAAGTCAAAAACAGGATTAAAGTTATTCCAGAAATTAGACTAGATTCTATAGCACACTATCCTTTAAAAGTTGAGCATAAAAAACCCCCACGATGTCATGATAAAAACTGTACGAGACGAACTCACTACATGTGTGAAAAGTGTAAAGAACTTGTAAGCCCTGAGTGCATGAAATCTTTCCATTCATAGATGAACTCAACGTTAAATGGTCACATATGTCGATATTATCTTTTTGAGTAAAAGTTACTATTTTAAATTTTATCTTATATTACTGAATTGTTATAAATATATGGTAAACAACTAGTAATTAAATGAAAAATAAAATCAATGTTTTTTCACTTTAAAAAATTCTTCCCTGAAGAGGTTAAAACAAATGGAAAACAAAACAAAAAAAAAATTTATTTTTTTCAGAACAATTAAAAAATTTTTTAGAACATTAAATGATGCAAAGAGAGACGGGCAGAATAGTGCAATTTCCTGTGGCCGAAGTTTTCTTAAAATTTGATCGGTACAAACACTTTTTCAAGTACAATTTCAAAAAATTTAAATTTAACTATTTTGTTCACTTTTTGTTTTGTTTAAAAATAAACATAAAACACAAAACAAGGCATATTTATCAGGTAGCCTCACTACTGAGGGGAAATATTAAGGCGAAAAATTTAAAGTTTTTTTATATGGAGTTTGATAGTTCAATTTCCATTTAAGGGGAAAAATTGTAAGTTTAAGTGTCAAAATCAATATAAAAAAATTGATTATTTTCGCCTTAATATTTCCCCTCAGTAGTGAGGCTACCTGATTAATATGCCTTGACATAAAACAAATTAGGAATAAGGCGAATATAATTTTGACAATCAAGAAAAATCAAGGCAGGTAACAAGGCATATTAATTAGGTAACCTCACTAGGAAGGGGAAATATTAAGGCGAAATTTTTTTTATATGGAGTTTGATAGTTCAACTTCCATTTAAGGGAAAAAATTGTAAGTTTAACTGTCAAAATCCATATAAAAAAATTGATTATTTTCGCCTTAATATTTCCCCTCAGTAGTGAGGCTACCTGATTAATATGCATTGTGGAGTTTGATAGTTCAACTTCCATTTAAGGGGAAAAATTGTAAGTTTAACTGTCAAAATCCATATAAAAAATTGATTATTTTCGCCTTAATATTTCCCCTCAGTAGTGAGGCTACCTGATTAATATGCCTTGATAGTTCAACTTCCATTTAAGGGGGAAAATTGTAAGTTTAACTGTCAAAATCCATATAAAAAATTGATTATTTTCGCCTTAATATTTCCCCTCAGTGGTGAGGCTACCTGATTAATATGCCTTGAGAAAAATCATATGATGTCGAATTCGACGTTGAGTTTACCTACATACATCAAGTAGCCTCACTACGAAGGAGAAGTATTAAGGCGAACATTTTAAAATTTTTTTTTATATGGAGTTTAATAGTTCAACTTCCATTTAAGGGAAAAAATTGTAAGTTTAACTGTCAAAATCCATATAAAAAAATTGATTATTTTCGCATTAATATTTTCCCTAATTAGTGAGGCTACCTAATTAATGTGCCTTGGAATTTGATAATTCAACTTCCATTTAAGGATAAAAAATGTAAGTTTAACTCTCAAAATCATATAAAAAAATTAAAATTTTTGTGATTAATTTAAAATACAAAGCAACAAGAATTTTTAATTTTTTTTAAAGTTTTCACAGAATAACAAATTTAAATATTGATAATAGGTCTGTTCATGATATAAAAAAAGAAGGTAGTCCCAATCAAATATTTGTTTACAAAAATAAGGATTTTTGAAGTTTATTTTTTTTGTCAAAAGTACATGAGCGTTGCCACACAATTAAAAGGGTAAACAACTTCCACAAAGTTTTTTTTTAAGTGTAATTCTTTAATAGAAAATTAAGTGAGTTAGTAATATTAATTACTAATACAGTAGACGCTCGGAAATTAGAACCAATTTGTTTTTAGGGTGATTCGAATTTTCGAATTATTCTAATTTCTGTACTTTTTTTTACTAAAATTTAGGTAAATTTTACCATATAAATATTAAAAGAACTATGTTTTTGTTTTTATTTTAGTTTCTTTAACATAAAAACTATAAAAACTTAACGAAACATAACAAAAAATAACAATTCAATTCATCTACACCTTAACATACACGTGAATTCAGTATGATGTACATGGTATACATATAATTCAAATAAAAAACAAGTAAAAGTGCTATATTCGGCCGTGCCGAATCTTCTATACCCTTCACCACGGTGATTTTATTTATACAGACATGTACAGCATTATCCATATTGTTGACTCTCTACTTAAATAAAGTCGTATGAGAAAAAATCATTATTCATGAGTTAAAGAAATAGAAGACAAATTCCGTTTGCTACAATTGTCGCCGTGTTGTCAGCTATTTAATGATATTGAAGCCGACAGCTACATCGTAAACTCTGACATTGTTGTAGAAATACTTATTTTGCTTTTATAAAATAAAATAACTTTTTCAAAAAAATTATAAATATTTCCTCCAATACTTTTTGTTTGAATATGAATTTGTAATTTACAATTTTGTGACATTTTCTTCTGTTGAATAAAATAGAAATTAGTCTATGTTGACGACAGCCACAACGGTGGCCGTGTAGCCACGTAGCTTTGCTGACTTCAAAATAATCGTTTTATTTTTGACAGTTTGTAGTTGGTATCCTGATGATGTCTATGTGTTTAATGCACCTAGGTTTTAAAACAGAGATATCATCTATTTAAAAATCAAACGCATTTAAAAAAATATGTTACTCTATATACACACATACATACATATGTATATTTTTAATATTAAACATATCGCTCATTTACTTGAAGACCGTCATAAGTCAAAAAAAGGCATTTTGTAAAAAACGCATTTTAAGTTTTTTATTCTGCACTGTTAAGTAAAACAACATGAACATGCCTCAATTTCGAAGTCAAATAATAAAATGATATGTTATTTGTATATTATTTAGGGAAAATCTGGAATATTTTCACATTCACATTGTCGTTATTATTAATAAAAAAAATTGAAACAAATGAAATGAAATAACGGCATATTCTATTCCCACGCGAAAAGTACACAAGATAAAATCATGAAATTAATATACAACATGTAGCGGAATAAAAAGAACATTTCTGCATCACTAACTCAAAAATCACGTTTTTTGACTTATGACGGTCTTCAAGTAAATGAGCGATATGTTATGTTACTGTCATGATTTTGATTTTCAAAGAAATATTGACATTTTTGTTTTAATTTTTCCAAAATTGTGTGTAAAAATTTTTTGTAAAAATATTTTTTTAAAAATTTTTTGTAAAATTTTATTCGAAAATTTTTTAAAAAAATTTTTTTTCGAATATTTTTCTGTAAAATATCTTTTTGAAAATGCTTTGAAAATATTTTTGAAAAAAAATTAAAAAATTTTTTTTTTAAAAATTTTATTGAAATTTTTTTGTTAAATTTTGGACCTTTTTCCAATCTATATTGAGTTAGAATGGTCAAACTAAAGCAAAAAGAAATCCTTACAAAAAAAAATTTCATCATATTGACACATGGGGGGTCCTTTTAACTGCTCATATTTGTCAGTGGGTACCCTGTGGGTCCATTGGCTACCTCTATGCGTATTGCTTTCTATTAAGGTCTCTAATACAAATCAAAACCCTACCAATCTAAAAACAAACAAAAATCGCCCCTCGCAGGGGGTTATTGATCCCCCAAGATCTGTATGCACTCCTTGCGATCTACCTGTCGCAGTCTAATATTTATTTGACAAAAAAAGGCAAAACAGAATCTTTAAAGCCGAAAAAAATTAAAAAAAAACGTAAAAAAAATATAGGTGGGCGTGGTTTTTGGCCCGTAGCCTCCAAAGGAATGATCCTATGTTGCTGAATTGCAATACCAAAATTTTCGAAACTATGCCTGACAGATTGGTGTGCTTAAATTTTTTGTATCTCTTCTGGTGCCTTGGCAAATGACATTACCACACTAACACGGACAGACGGACGGACAGACGGACAGACGGACATCGCTTAATCAACTTCTCTATGTATAAGGATCCAGAATATATATACTTTATGGGGTCGGAAATGAATATTGTAGAAATTACACACGGAATGACAAACTTATATATACCCTCTCCACCTGTGGTGAAGGGTATAACAAAACAATTTTTTAAGTTAAAAAAGTAAATAATACATATTGTATATTTTCACTCAGTCTTTGTTAATTTCTATTTAATAAAGTTTTGTTCAAAAAAGTAAAATATTATTTTCACTCAGTCTTTGTTAAACATGATCACATCAGTAATATTAGTTTGTTTTTTTGGTTTTTGTATTTCCGAGAAAACAATATCATTACGGAGATCTAAAAGTTTTGATAAGTGTTTGGTGGAAAATAATTCACTGCTTTTGCACCATTGTGTTAAATTATTTACGCTTTCAGTAGCTTCGGAATAAGAAACATTAGGTGGCACTTCCACACCTGCATCTTCTTCCATGTCTGAAGACAAATTTTCACTATCATGTATATAAATAGATTCATTTTCAAGCGCATCTTCATTCCATCTTTCAATTTCTCTTACAGATATGGGATTATTCGGATCGATTTGTGTCAAAAGATTTTGATTAAGTTGGACAACGGCATTATAGTCTTGATCTTCTTCCAGCAACCGTGATAGGGGCACATCATCATCACTATCGTATTCGTCAGAGTCCCAGTTGAGTAACTTTGACCAAGAATTTTTTAAAGCTGTTTGAGGGACCTCGACCAAGCTTTTTTTAATAAAATTATTGCATCTTTGATTGAAACAGATTTTAAACTTTTGTTAAGTTCACCATTCTCGGCAATTAATTGTGCTAGCAATTTATTTCTATAAATAAGTTTAGTTAGCTTTATTGGGCTTTGGTCCATCGGCTGTATGGCTGCTGTAACATTTTGTGGAAAGAACTAAGCTACTATATTTCCATCTTCACTTTGCAATGCAGAGCAGTTATCAATCAGTAAAAGGGCTTTTGGAGGCAAATTATTCTCCTCGGAAAAACGAATGACCTATTAAAAAATATGTGTTTTAAAATTATGGAGCTTATAAATAATTTTTGCACTTCATTAATAAAGATCTTATGAAAGCAGTCAAGAGCCACTGATTTTTAAAAAACTAATTCCATACCGTTTTTTAAATTTTGTGAACCACCCATCACTTGCCCGAAAATCATTTTCATCTTTATCGGGATATTCTTGCCTGAAAATGGATTTGGCTTTCTCCTTTAATATAGCTCCATTTATGGTCGCCTTTTTTTCACGCTGGTTTAGGAACCACTCATAGAGACGACTTTCCATTTTGGGATATTCGGCACTATGTAGAGTCTTACTAGATATGTGTTGATATGTGTTGATATGTGTTGGCAACAGCATCCAATATTAATTTCCTATTCGATTTAATGTAGCTAATAGTAGAAGTAGTTACATTAAAATCCAGCGCTAAACGCTTTCCTTGAACGCCTTTGTCAATCTTTTCCAATATCTTCACTTTGTCTTTTAAAGTCAAAGTATTTTTCTTGCGCTTGTTAGGCATTTTAATAGTCCACTTTCTTATTTGACAAACACCAAAAGACTGACTTCTAAACTCAAACAACATCAACAAAATTCGTAAAACATCTACTTAAAGGGGATTTCCCTTTTTGTTTTCTTTTTGGTTAAACTATATTGTCAAAATTTTAGTGTTTACAACAAAAAAAAGAACAAAAGCTTGGAAATTCGAATTTCTGATTCGAATTTTAGAGCGCTAAATGCAATGAAATTACCGATTCTAATTTCGAATTACTGAGAGTTCTAATTTCTGAGCGTCTACTGTATTGAAATATTTTATGCTGATCATTAATTTCTAAAATCTTAATAAAAACACATTGTTCACTTTTTAAAAGTGATTATGTTGAACTTTTTTCATCTTTTTATTTACATTTACATATATATGTATTTGTGTGTTTTTTTCTACTCAAAAAATTTTCTTAATAATTTGTACATGATAATTTAATTTTGGTAAGTCTACTAAGTTCGACATATTGACTTGTTGATAAAGAATTTCCGTTAAATTTCAAAGATACTGAATTTAAATATTCAAAAAACTTCAGAAAAGCAGTTTTTTGGCTTTATAACCCACCCTCAAATAACAAAAGTATAAATTACATCTTTTTCATCCGCAGTTATAAAATAAATTCTGTTAGGCTCATTTTTAAAATTATAGAACCAGCGAAATTTCAGAGACCATCGAATTCAATATTGTTCCTATTGCTTGAGATTGAGTACCATTTCAGCAAATCATTTGCGTTATTAAACTTTGGTGTCCGTAACTCCGAAACTAAGGATCGCCCCCAATTTTTTCATTTTACATTTTTTGCTTAAAATTAAATTATTACTTTGTACATTGTAACTCTTTTAATACAAAACTTTTTTCTCAATATACATATGTATGTATGTATGTATGTATGTATGTATGTATGTATGTATGTATGTATGTATGTACGCTAACCTGAAGGAAACCTGGAGGCAATTGCCCCAATGTCACCACTTTTGTCAACTATTATGATGACTCTTTGGCGACATTGTCAATAAATCTTCTACATTTTTATATTTGAGAAAACAAAATTTTTTTTTAAATATTCAAAAAATCAGTATAAATTGTGTTTCAAATCATCAAAACGGCATAACACCTTACTGGACATTCTTGCGGAGTATAAAATTTTGCTAGACAGAATTGTTAAGTAAAATATGGTTGCTACAAACCTTATTTTTCCCAAGTAGGAGTGAGTAAAAATTAAAACAACTGGACGCTATTTTAGCCATTAGAAAAAAAGAGATTGCGTGATTATCCAAATGTGTTTAAAGTTTTAATAGGTAAACAGTTTGTTGTTTGTTTTAAGTTTTTTAATATTTTGACAATTATTTTTTTTCATAATGTTTAGATGTTATTTCAAATTTTAGTGAATTTTTGGATAAAACGCTTCGAGCAGCATTTCAGCGGCAAAAAAGGAAACTTTTTAAACAAATAGGTTGAGACAAAGCAAAATCAAACGGAAAACAAATGGATGAAAACACTTCAAACAAAGATTATTTTTAACATTTTTTAACTGAAATTATTTATAATCATACTCTTAACAATCTTATTGAATTGTTCGAAATAATTAAGTTTGACATTTTTAACTTAAAGTTTTTATAATCATAGTCTTAACAACCTTATTGAATTGTTCATATTAACATACGAAAAATTTTAATTTGATTTTGGAACTGTAAATCATATTTTCTAACAAAATAATTATTGAAATACTTTTTCAGTATTTATAAATATTTGTTATATCTTGTTTTACCTGAATTGTTTTATAAGTTTTTAAACTGTTAATACAAATATTTTTTATGTTTTATTAAAAAAATAAATTTTTCCCGGGAATGTGAATATTTTTTCCCCGTTTTCCGGGAAATGAAAAAGTTCGGGAAATCCCAAACCCTAGTCCCGAGTTACATTAGCAACTTTTGTCGCTGCAATTCCTCATAAGTAATCATAATCATTATAATCACCCCTAATCTGCGTTTTGATTCGAGTCTAAATTTAAATTTTTTCCTTTTGTCAACTTTGGTTTGTGTTCCGTTTCATTACATTTTTAACGATTGTAAGTAAGTTGAAATTTTCTCCGTTTGTCAACTTTGGTATTCTGTGTTCCGTTCCGTTCCGTTTCATTTAATTTTTTAATATTGTATGTATTCTGCATTACGATTGTAGGTACCTTTTTGTAAGTCGCAATTTACATAGGACAGAAACAGGGCAGACATTTTTTGAATTCTCTTTTGCTCTTGCTTAAACAATTTACATTGGACATAAACAAGACAGACAGATTTTTGCACATTTTATTTTCTGTGTTATATTCTTTACATGTTTGTATGTTTCAAAATCTGTGTGTTTAATATAAACTCATTAAAATGAGGCCGACTTGAGAAATATAAAGTGAATCAACAAAGAAAAAAGCGAAAAGCCGAAAAGAGAAACGAAAAAATGTCCAGTACACTAGTCATGAAATACACACTCTACCTCTTCAACCCCTTGCCTACAAATCTCGTCTGTCTGCCCATTTTTCTGTCTAATGTAAATTGCGACTAAGTTGTGAATTTGTCAACGGAAAGTTTTCGATATTTGGTTTGTTTAGTTTAAAAGAGTGTGTAATTAAAAAAGATGTAAATATGTAATACAATAAATAGTTTTTTTTATATTAATTGCTTTTGTACTGAAATTTCGACTCGAATCGAAACGCAGAAAAGGGGCGAGTTTTTAATAATTTTTAATTTAATTTTTTTAATACTTTATCTACAATTTTAATTATTGTTTGATTTTTACCTTCTGGTATGCATTTCGAACCCAAATATTAAGAGATTGGCTCAAATATAATTCTCAAAATCAATCGAAATTCATCACACCTTTTAAAAATTATCGTTTTCCCTCACATACCTGAATATTTATTAAATAATTCATATTTATTCTTTAATGTTACAATACAATTACAAATTAAATTCCAACTTAATTATCGACCTTACTAACGAAACGAACCCAGACTGATGAACTAGCATACTACCTACTGGTAAAAGCTATGAAATCAGTTCATTTTATTTGTGGTCAACATTTTTTCAACGTATTGGAGGAAGAATAAAAATATCAAATGAAAATAATATTCTCACTTAAATAAACTAATCAACAAAACATTTTTAAAAATCATCAATCAATCAAGTTCTCATGAATAAAATATATTTATATATATTTATATATATTTTATTCCTTTCTCACTTCTACACTATAAATTTCTGAACACAAACAACTTTTGACATGTCGAACTACTAAATCAGCTGGGCGGACGACACTACCTTGTAAAATAAATATACCTTGGTCTGTTTCTTTACTTTTTGGGTAAAGTTCGTGAGAATGAGAGCAAACAAAATTTTTTCTCATAAAGAGACAAAATTACACAAAAGTACGGGAACACAAAACACCAAATTTTTAACACAAAATAAAAAGTCAGTGTTTTGATTAAATAATTAAATTTTTTTATTTTAAAAACATTTGAATAAATTTTTACTTTATACATTTACATTGTAACTCTTTTAATATAAAACTTTTTTCTCAATACACATGTATGTATGTTGCTACCCTACAAGCAAAATGATAGTCGACTACGAAAATAACACACTTTAAGCTAACTTTTATGGCCTAACTATAAGCTAACTACAATGTAAATGCAAAACCTTCCCAAAATCAAAAATGAAATAAAATTATTTTTGACAATTTGGTTTTACATATTTTTCATTTCTTTTTTAAAATTATAAAATGAAAGTTTGTATCACATCCCTTGCGTTATTTTGTGTTCTTAAATTATGCTTAAATTACACAGTACAACAACACATGATTTCGGGACTCAATTCTGATAATTTTTTATAAAAGTAGCCCCAAAAAGAAGAACTTCTGCATCATTCGTTTGGTCATGGTATATCAAATAATAATTTAAAAATCAATTTGAGGTTAGTAAGTATCGTATAGGGGAATTTGTCACGTTTTAGGGTCTTTTGTTTGTCATAACTCGAGAACAACTAGTCCGAATAAGCTCAAACAAATTTAAAAAAATTAAGAATTACAATTCCTTTAATCTGTTTATACAACGCACCTAGGGGTATTTTGCCAATCTAGCCGGACATTACTTTTTTTAGCTTATATTGGCTCCAAAAATGTACTGAGTGCCCCTAGGTTAATAAAACTTTGCAGAAAAATCTGTTGTGGTCATAGGCTGTCAAAACTATAAAATAGGAAAAATCAGATCAAGGAGAAAAAAGTTCCCCTTTTTTGGTTTTCCTGTCATTTTGTTTAGCAATTACAACTTTTAAGGTCAAAGAATGTTCTTGGACTCAAGAGATTCTTAAATACCATTTTTACCCCCGCCCCTTTTGTGGGCGGTGAAATAAAAAATTATTTGAAAAAATAATGAAATTATTAAAAGAAATAGATTACATACTTTTAAAAACCATAAAAATTTATTTTTATGGGCAGGGGGAGGTATTCCTCCAATCCCACTCCCAAAACGTCTATGTGAAAATTTTCTTTTTTTTTGCCAATTTTTTATAAATATTCATTTTTAAGCTTTCCAATGCCTAACCAATCCCCGCCTCCTAAGAATATTATTAAAAAAATATTTTTGTATTTTGTTACTTAATAGTATTTTATTTATCGGCAAATAATTAATTTATTCATAGTAATAACTTATTTATGATTGTAACGATAAATTTTATTTAAAATTAATTTATAAGTAAAAGAAAAATATTCTTCGAGCTCGAGGTCAAATTGTAGTGTAAAACTAGTTCTTTATTGCCAATATTTCGCTACAACATCGAGTAGCATCATCAGGGCTATGACTAATAATACAAAATAAGATAAATACAAATCAAAATCATTAGTAATCTTAATATGAGAATAAAGCACAAAACAGAAATTTATAAAAATACAAAACACATATTACAAAATCAAAAACAACAATTAAGCTTACACTCAGTGTTTACAAACAAACACACAAACGCAAAAACATTAAATACAATTTTCTCGATCGTCGTCTATTATTGCACTGAGAGTAAGGTAATATTGCTTTGTTTACTTATACTAATTATTGCACTGTGTTTTTATATTTTGTTGTTTATTTATTAGATGACGGTATATTTGGGCACAATTCTCTGTGTCAGCTTTAAAGTTAATTCTCTCCTTCGATGGAATATTTATGATGTTTAACATCTCTAATAGGAAGCGGCGTTTGTAATTATTCTCTGTTGTTAATATTTTTGTGTTTTCGAAATCTGGAGAGTGATTTAAAGTTGCACAATGGGCCGCTAATGCTGTTTTTTTGACTGTTATTGTTGCGTGATCGTTGATCAGATTTATGTCCTGATATTCGAGTTTTTAATTTATTTTTGGTTGTTCCAACATATACCATTTTACATTTCTCTATTCCATTTCCATTGCACGGTATTTTATACACAACATTAGATTTATCAAATTTGTCAATTTTATCTTTGGTTTTGCTGAAGATTTTTCCAATGTTATTAAACGTTTTATAAGCTATTTTATAGTTTTTAGAATCAAAGAGTTTTGAATTGACAACTCTTTCTGAAATATCCGGAATGTATAAAGTTGATTTAAAGCTATTTATTTGGTTCGATTCCTTCGTTTTTAAATTGTTCAGTTTATGTTTGGCAATTAAGTTTTCAATTAGCTTTGAGGGGAAATTGTTGGCTTTCAAAATGTTTCTTATTTTAAACAGGTTGTCATTGTGAAACTCCATATCACTAATGCTTAAAACTCGCTTGATTAGATTACAGGCAGTATTTATAATCATGCTCTTTGGATGTTTTGAATAATAATTTATGATCCGACCTGATGCAGTCGGTTTTTGATACCAGTCTATCTTCATTAAATCTCTATCCCTCATTATCAGTAGATCCAAATATGGAAGTTTGGATTCTGATTCTTTTTCAACCGTAAACCTTATACTAGGGTGAAAATTATTAAATGTTTCCAAAGTAGACATAATATCGTTTTCAGATATGATACTAAATAAGTCATCTACGTATTTTGTAATTATTTTTGGTTTGTTCTGCAGTTTTTCCATACAGGAGTCAATCAACTTTTCCATTACTATGTCTGCAACTATTGGTGAAGCTGGTGAACCCATAGGCAGACCTTTTCTTTGGATATAAATTTGATTATTATATTTAAAGTAGCGGTTATCTTTAATGCAAAATTTTAAAATACGAAGAAATAAATTTTTGTTCATATTAGTGAATTCTGATATTTCGCTCCATTTGTCTTCTATTATGTTAATTGCCAAGTCCACTGGAATGCTTGGAAAAAGTGAAATTACATCAAAAGACACAAGTTTTTCATCTTCACGAATCGTTAAATTTTTAATTTTTTCTTTGAAGTCTAAAGAGTCTTTGACATTATATTTGGATTTTTTGGTAACTTCTTTTAGAACGTTCGTTATGTATTTGCATAGTCCATTCGATGGAGCGTTGATACAAGATACTATTGGTCTAAGAGGACAGCCTTCCTTATGGATTTTAGGAAGACCATAAATTCTCGGTGCATAAGCCACGTCAGTTTTAAGTTTGTTTCTTTCGCTGTCTACAATTATATTATTTATATACAGTTCTTCAACCAGTTTATTATTGGTTTTTTGTAAGGAGCTTGTTGGATCTTTATTTATTCTCCTATAGGTCATAATGTCCCCTATTATTGTTCGCATTTTAAACTCATAATCCTCTTTCTCCAAAGCTACTGTCACATTTCCCTTGTCGGCGTTCAAAATTAGGATATTCCTGTTCTGTTTAAGGAATTTGTTTGCTTTTTTCATGATATTAAGTGTGAATTTGTCTCTATTATTTAACAGTCTTTTGTTTATGTGGTTGTCTACTATGGTTGTGAATTTAGTCCTTGCTACTTCTTGTTCTTCTTTGTCTGGTATGGTTTGTATTAGATCTTCTCCATCAGTTATAAATTTTAGCATAGGAAATTCATGCTTTTCTATCGGTAATGCATGTTTTTTCCCCAGAGAAAGTATCCATTGAACTTCATTTGGAATATGCGTAGTTGTTTTATTGATGAACCAATCTTTGTTGTGTTCTTTGAAAGCCAACAATTTCCCCTCAAAGCTAATTGAAAACTTAATTGACAAACATAAACTGAACAATTTAAAAACGAAGGAATCGAACCAAATAAATAGCTTTAAATCAACTTTATACATTCCGGATATTTCAGAAAGAGTTGTCAATTCAAAACTCTTTGATTCTAAAAACTATAAAATAGCTTATAAAACGTTTAATAACATTGGAAAAATCTTCAGCAAAACCAAAGATAAAATTGACAAATTTGATAAATCTAATGTTGTGTATAAAATACCGTGCAATGGAAATGGAATAGAGAAATGTAAAATGGTATATGTTGGAACAACCAAAAATAAATTAAAAACTCGAATATCAGGACATAAATCTGATCAACGATCACGCAACAATAACAGTCAAAAAACAGCATTAGCGGCCCATTGTGCAACTTTAAATCACTCTCCAGATTTCGAAAACACAAAAATATTAACAACAGAGAATAATTACAAACGCCGCTTCCTATTAGAGATGTTAAACATCATAAATATTCCATCGAAGGAGAGAATTAACTTTAAAGCTGACACAGAGAATTGTGCCCAAATATACCGTCATCTAATAAATAAACAACAAAATATAAAAACACAGTGCAATAATTAGTATAAGTAAACAAAGCAATATTACCTTACTCTCAGTGCAATAATAGACGACGATCGAGAAAATTGTATTTAATGTTTTTGCGTTTGTGTGTTTGTTTGTAAACACTGAGTGTAAGCTTAATTGTTGTTTTGATTTTGTAATATGTGTTTTGTATTTTATAAATTTCTGTTTTGTGCTTTATTCTCATATTAAGATTACTAATGTTTTTGATTTGTATTTATCTTATTTTGTATTATTAGTCATAGCCCTGATGATGCTACTCGATGTTGTAGCGAAAATATTGGCATAAAGAACTAGTTTTACACTACAATTGACCTCGAGCTCGAAGATATTTTTCTTTTACTTATAACCCAAAAAGGTCGAACAGAGAATTGATATATATTATAAAAAAAACTATCACGCTTTATCATTTTGTATATGAAATGATAGAGTTAAATTCAAAAAAATAAAAATTACTGAAATGGGTGGGAATTTTGGGTATTTAATTGTCCCCGCACGGGAAAAATAAAAAGATTTCTAAAAATGTTAATTCATTTTTAAAATAGTAGGCCAAGAGAGATATGTGCCAAAAATTTCATTAAGCTACCGTAACTCCTTTGAATTTTTTCCATTCTCTGTGCGCCATCTTCAATATTTTGCGATACATCAGCATAATTTTCTTCGGTACGCACCTTACTTTTTCTTTTAGAAAGAGTAGAAACCCTCAGGCAATTAATGCCTATTACATATCGTCGCGTTAATTCATAAACCACGTAAGCGCCAAGAAGTCGTTTTCAGAAACGAAAAAAACTTAATAACTTCTTTAATACGGGTTTCAAAATAATTTTTTTTTTTGCAAAACATGGCTGTGCGACTCTCTGAAGGGTATAGAAACCTTTTTTTTTAATTTATTACTTACA